>UCOL01005129.1:0-12524 GCA_900474335.1 Ormyrus nitidulus
ATTTTATTATGATGTTTTACATTGGTTTTAGTAATATAGTTTAAATAAAATAAAAAAAAATTACTTTTCTTTGACTAATAATAGTTAGACAAAATTCAATTTACTTGAAATTTTTATTTAATTTTCTTCTAAAGGAAGATAGTGTGAATAGATAACACCAGGTTAAAATCACCTTTATGCTCTTGTACTGAACATTATTCTTTGATACGCATTGTACAAAACTTGATTTATCACATGTCATTTTATTTAAGATTGCGCGAAATCGGGCTTTGCGGATGGAGTTTCCAAAATTCTGTATTTAGGGCTTTTATATTCTAATAAGGAGATAGAAAAATAAAATAATAATACAAAAATAAATAATTAAATAAATAATAATTTAAAATTATTTTTTTTAAATCGATTTTAATGAATCTCAGAGATAATATTGGAAGGATAAACTAGTTAGCAGGAAGCTAAGTGCCAATGAATTGTCATCGGTTTTTTCCAGTTCATTAAAGTTAACTCATACTTATGTAATACGTAATCAAATGATAGTTAAGTATGCTAAGTATTTTTTTTTTAAATTTCTGTATCTTGGTTCACAACTATCTTGACCCGTAACAATAATTTTATTTAAGTTTGTACTATAATCATCTTTTAGTATATCATCTTACGATATTTCATTGATTATTTTTTATAATACATTTAATTTGGATTTTAATGATCTTTCAGTAGATCATTTTTTGATACTTCATTGATTATCTTGAATAATATATATATAATATTGATTTTCATACTTTTTATGTAGATCATTTAACAAGATTTTATTGGTTATCTTTTGCATTTATAGTAATACATTTATTTTGGATTTTAATGATCTTTGAGCAGACCATTTTTCATCGTACTTTTATATAAAATGTTTTTCTACCGATAATCTTTAACTAGATCATTTTTCGATATTTCATTGATGATCTCTTACAATTATTAAATTTATTAATTTTCATGAAAAAAGTAGTTTTATTAGCTTAAAATCTTATCCAGAGTAGCTAAATAAAAAAAATTGAACATGGAAAAGGTAGGAGATAAAAAAGATGTACTTTTTTCCCTTCTCTCAAATGACGTCAGAATTTTTGACTGTACTTGAATAGTTTCTGCTTATAAAGAGAAAAACCTATATGTTTGTGTTATTTTACTTGCTTTATGATTATAAGGAAGGGTAAAATCATCCAAAAATAAAAAGGTAGGACACGGAAGAGGTGTATTTTCTCCGTTCTTACGTAGGGCGTCAGTAATTTTTATGTAGCTATTTTGTTTAAGATTTTAAGCTAAGAAAACTCCTTTATGAAAATTGATAAAGAAAATATAATTTATCTGGCGGCACGCAAGTTTGAATGGTACTAGCTCTATTAGGCGTCAACCTTATTTTATTTTAGTACTAAAACATGTTTTTAACGTGCATCCTAAAAAAAATCTTTGGTAAATAACGGACACCCTACTATACAGGAATAATATAATGAAAGTGCAATGAATACCTTATCCCACTACTGTATCGTGTGTCTAATGTGTGCCACAGTTATTTTATATTTAGTATTTTTAAAGAGACTTTTTTACGATTTGGATGCATCAATCATTTATTGACATATATTTATTTATTGACCAGAGAAATTACGTAACATATTGTATTGTCAGTTTAATATTATCTTCTTTATAAATAACTAATCTAAGGAACTAATATATACTTTATAAGAATTAATCTAAAGCTAAGAAAAATACACTGCTAAAGACGTGATCGATTGTAGCTATGTTATAGTAAAGTCATTAGTAGCGCTAGTTAACCAAGTTATGGTTACGAGGGCAGCGCCGCTGTCTTCATTGAATTAGAACTTAGACACATCCCGACGCTCGCTACATGGCTTTACGCTTGGCGGATTAGCATGCAAATTTGCTGCATTGAATTTCATAGTTTCGACAGCTGTAACAACCGAATAGATTCGTCGGCACCACCTCGGTGACAAACTCTGTAATACTCAACCTTGCGACAGCACTCGTGAAAGAGAGAGAAAGAGTGAGGGACAAAGAAAGAGAGAGAGAGAGAAAGCAGAGAAAGAGCAAAAACAATCTCAATGATGCCAATACAAAGTAGATTGTTTAGTCGTTGTATGTACGTTCCTAAAGAAAGCAGAATTTATGTGCACTGACTTTTAACTTTCATTTTACAATTTACTTTTTATCAATGCATCTTTTTATAAACTGGCTAATTCCAAGTGCCCTACATGTATTCCGTGCTCTGTATTTATTCAAAATATTAATAACAATTTTTTCGCTATTTTTCTTTAATGTTTTATTTTTTATTGATCTTTAATAATTCAAATGGTGCTGTGATACTTTTAACTTTAAGATATACAATATTAAAATTTGAGATTAGAAATTTTAAACTTATCTAAATATTATTTTTTCAGTAAGTATCAAATATAAGATAGAAATTAAATATTGATACATAATACCTTTTATTTTCTGTACCACCCTGGTAGAAACGTTAAGCAGTTTTTAACCAATTCTTAGCTTGTTTTGTAGTTGAAAACGACAAATTGCTGTTATTTTTTGTCATTGTCAAATAATTAAATATGTTTGCTCATGAATATTTCAGTATAATGATATTTTATTTTTTAAAATGATTTTCCAGTTATTTTTATTTAATTTAGACATCAATTTTAGCTAAAAAGCGCTCCTTTAAAATACACGTTAACTAGCCCAACTGGTTAATTTTCTACCAAGGCAATTCTCAAAACTTTTTTCTTAAATACATTAAAATTTACAATTTGCTTGCTTGTATTTTACCGTCTAATTGAACGAGCCATCAATTTTTAAGGGAAAAAACAACTTTCTATCTACAAAACACTATTGGTATATATATAATATGTACTTACAGCTTTTAATTATTTGGTACGATATTAAACTTTAATTGATTTTAGGTTTATGCATCACGTCAGCATTTTCAGATATATTCATCTAAGAATTATAAGAAGTTTATTTTCTAGGTCAAAAAAACACATTTTAGGAGTTTACGAGCATTGTACAATACGTACCAAAATTTTAAATTACATTTTTAATTTTATTAATACAACTATTTTCTTCCGAGATAATTAAATGTAGCCGATAGAATCAAACTAACGTCAGATTCGTGATGAGCATATCAAAATACATACAGATAATCTATAGCGTAGACTATTTTTGTTTTCTGCGTTATTGATTCAAAGTATCTGTGCGTGTAAAATGAGAATAAAGGCCAAAAGTGACAACTTTTTGTGCATTGTCCTGCACGAATTCCATACTAGTGTCAGATTAATTAATAGCTTTAACTGAAGTATTTTTTTTATTAACATATACGTTTTCTAAGTTGGAAAACATGTTTTTTTTGGTGTAAGAGAAAAACTTTTGATAATTGACAATACTCTAGCATTTTAATTCAGTTAATAAATAAAATATATTATTATAAAATTTATGAGAAATGTAAAATAAAATGTATATGAAGAATTAAAGAAATTCAGTCTATGTATAATCAATTATTACTTTTCTTTTAAGCTGGAAGGTGCCCTGTTTACTTTAAGCCTATATATCACGTATTACAAGTGTAATTCGGAACCATTTCAAGATCAAAATGACAAAATATTGTTCAGAAGAACAGCTCTTCGCAAGTATTCGTGCCGCATGCGCATTAGGATCTTAGAAATGGGTAACGTTCGCCTCTTCCCTCAGTCGCCGGGAAGCGTGCGAATGTTTTGCACCCTTCTCTTAATGTACCAGGGATTTTGAATTTGTATCAAGTTTCCATTCTCGTATCGGTTGTCAAGAACAAAGTCCCATGTTGCACGATAATTATAGGGAGATGAAACTCGAACAGAATTTACTAGTGATTACTGGCTAAAATTGCAGTGTTTGCTTTAAACCTGTGCTTTATGGATTAGTATTCATAAGTGAATTATTTATTGTTTGACTGTGAATGTTTTATAACCATACGTGCTTTGATGAAAAAAATATGAAAAAAGGCAATCTTTATAGAAGGTTCATTTTTTAAATTTTATATTAAAATTAAAAATTACACACTATTTACATTTATTTAAATACTCTTAATTAAAAACCAACGTTCACTTAAGTATATTACAGTTTTATTTTCAGAAAAAAATTGCTAAATAATTCATAGTTATAATATTTTATATTAAGAAGAAATCGCTGTTAGGTGTAAATTATAATTTGGAACAAATTTAAGATCATTAATACTTATTTTAATTAACGCGAGATTTCTTTTGAATGAAATTAATTTACATTTTTTTATGTAAAACGTCAGAGGGCTTACTTTATAGAAGAAATTTAAACTTCTTATCTAAAATCGCTAAAAAATTAATTAAAAGCAATTAAAGATTAATTGTACTGGAGATGTAATGGTATATGTTGCGTATAAATGTTACGCAGTTATTTAAAATTTTAAAAAATGGATGATGTTTATCTATGTCCAGAAACAGTGGAACTTACACTGTTGATACGCTTCATTTTATGCTATTTTTTTTATTACGATAGCAACAAGAATATGAAATGAGAATCTAAAACTCCGAAAATTTTTTAAAGTCGTTCAAATTTTGATTCTTCGATTATTTATCTCTTTTGTTTTCATGGATTTGATCAAGCCTTTTCACTTCTCTCTCTCTCTCTCTCTCTCTCTCTCTCTCTCTCTCTCTCTCTCTCTCTCTTCCATTTTGGTCATATTTCCGAAAGTGGGAACGAATATTGACATAGTAGCGTCTATTAACGTGATAGCACCTGGTACAACGTCAATGTTATTAGGTTTGGAGGACTAATGGGTGCACAGGACTCGACACTTCAGCGTCTGGGTAGGCAGTCGCTATTAATAGATGAATTAACCTTACTATGTACAATCTTTAGCATGAAGGTGCGCGTAATTGTATTTCACCTGATATACGGGTCTAATATTTCGTTTAGAACTTAATTGGTTTCCTCAGTATATCGTAACATTTTTAAGTAATATTTAGAAATCTATGTTTCTCGATTTATTTGAAGATTGAAATGATTAAATTTTTGCATCGTAGCATCCTTTTGTCAAACGGAATTTTTATTTTGTCAAAACCCTTGTTCATTTTTCGCCTGACAATAGCTAGATTATAATTTAGTTTGGAATTCTCATATAAACTAATGATTTGCGTCAAGTTTAAATATTTCATGGATTTGAAAAAGTTGAGAAATAGAAATGTAGATTAAATTAAAGTGTGAACGGAAAAATCAACGGTAAAACGAATAAGAAATTAGGGAAAAGTTTTTAACATAATGAATATCAAGCTGAAACTCGTAATCGCATTATTTCCCGGTGCAGCGATAATGGAACTTCAGTGCGAGCGGAGTTTTGGAGCAAGTTGCCCCTTCTCCCACCCTCTTCTCCCCCAGTCTCTCTGGCTCTTTCTCCCTGCGCTTGCGTGGCACTCTGTGCAGAGTCTGCGAAATTAATATAGACGCGGGATTAATTACCCTGTCAAGCTTCGTGCGTTATTCCGATTTTGTGCGCGCATCAAGTGTCGGGAGAGGGGAATAAAACGGACATGCACCACGCATAAACGAGAAAGGCCATCCCGAGCTGTCGAGCGGTCAGTTCACTTAGGCGCTTCCCTCGCATGTTCAAGCTCAACCGATTCGCTGCATACGCATTTGTTTTTACAATTAACCTGCTGGCTTATTATCGCAATTAAGCTACTTTCATTTTCCATTTTTATGTCGTTTCGCGGTAACTCTAATACCGTTTCACGAAAAGTGCGTGCGAAAATCTTAATTACCGTATTTATTCCTTATAAGAGGAAGGAAGAGCTGACGAGTTTAAATTTGGAGAAAGACAAGATTAATAACAAAAACGTTCAATGAAAATGTGTATTTCATTATCGAGCGTAAGATAGTAATTGCAGGGATACGTGCTCTATATTCGCTGAGCGGCGTAGAGCAGGAAACGGAGCGCAATGCAGAAATTAGCGTGCGTGCGCATGCACGTGCTAATGTACACGTGTAATCCCCAAACGAGACAGGCGCACAGAGCGAGAGTGATTTCTAGCAATAAAGGCAAGAGAGCTTCCAGTTTAAAGTAGCGAGTACGAGCTGCACGCAGTGGCTTGCACGAGGGGGAAACGCACTAAATTGTTTCGCCCGTTTGAGCGGTCAGTATTATCGCGTCATCGGGATTACAAATGTGCGCTGAAAGGCAAAAGTCAGTGTTTTCCCAAGCCGCCCTGCCGGTCTGCCAGAGTCGCACGCCAGCATCTTTATTGTTTTCGGTAGGACGAGTCGGATTATCCTGTGTCGGGGCGTGAGTTGTATTCGAATGTGCGAATCTATATGCGGTACGAGGTCCTATTATATATATTTGTTCGAGTTAGGTATAGATGCCGGTCGCTGCTGCTGCTACTGCTGTGAAACCCACCGAGACCGCTGCGCGTTATCTCGTCACCACGATTTATCTGCCTGCGAAGTTTAATGAATCCTAATAAAGACACGCTTGCGTGCAATCTACAGTATTGATCTGATGTATATACCGCACCGCCCACCGGTACGCTGTATTTATCTTTCCTCATAAAAATGCTTCTATTAAGCATCTATCTACATTATTTTTTAAAGCTCGGCTTATTTTAAAACTGTTGAATTTTATTAAAACTTTTTCTAATAATTCAAATGATTTACCTAAAAGGAAGTGCATTATGAGTTGAAGAGAATGATCCTAAAAAGTTATGGACTGTGCTGAATTAAGAATTAAAAAAGGTTATAAGAGCATAATCCATGAAATGTATATGTTACGTCAGTCGAAAGATCATACGGCATAAAAAGATCAAATGCGATTGCTTTCGATTGAAGTTTGAAACGTGTAATACGTACTCATCGGCTATTCTGTGAAATTCGCGTTCTTCTTCTTATACTTAATCTTATCGACTGGATCATAGCAATAAATTTTTCAGTACTGTGCGATCCCAAGACGATAGACCAATGTTACAAGAAAATTGAGAAAAAGAGAGCAGGCAGTAGGGGGAGGGAAAGATACGACGGCTACGCATCAGGAAAGCTGTCTCACACATGTTTGAGCATACGTGTTGGTCCGACCAATCTGCTTTCTTAGTTTCCCCTTATCCCTACCTTCATATGTTCTACTTGATTATCCTTTTATATTTTATTAAGTAATCCTCTCTACCGACTTCATATTTTACGCCAGTTAAATTCCTATTTTAATAATATAAACTTTCTTTTTTGTCCTCAAATTACATACTTTTCCGACATTCGGATTGGTAAATGAAACTTATTCTTAATACAGCAAATATTGATGAAATGAGATAGTTTTTATAAATTTCTTTATGTCGTTCTTAAAAAAATCAAGATACTTTGGCAAAAATTTAACAAAAACGCTTGTATAGAATCATATAAATTTCAAATGCACGAAACATTTATTTATAAATTTGTTGACATGGTTCATTAAGCAGGTTTTTTATTTAGAGTTGGCGAGTTCGTAATTTTCCATAAAAGTAAACTAACTTTAGTAATGTAACAGCTGCATCCCTAGCTGCCGTAATTAAAGAGGGTGTAAATTTATGGAGCACACCAACAAACCAGGCGTAGAACATTATATTTTATTTTTAATCAATTTCGTACTGTAATGGTTTCTATTTCAGTAATCGTCATATAATTAAGGATTCTGAAAAGTGCTTATAAAATTTTTCTAATATTTTGAAAGCTAAACAAAAAGTATATTTTGAGTTTGTAAAATGATACATTATTTACAGATTCCATATAAAAATTATAATATTAACATAAAATTTAAAATTGAAAAGCGAAACTTATGGAAACATTACACTGAAGTAAATATCGGATATTGGAAAATTATAATGATAATGTTACTGCTTAACTAGGATTTTAATACGTAATTAAAATTTTATTAATACAAATAGTTCTTTAGCAAAACGAAAATTTTAAAATAGAGTGTTTAGTCACAAAGTTAATTTAAATAAATTAAGAGACATTATTTTCATGATTTTTACATATGCCACAATTATTACAGTTCTTTAGCAATTTAAATATTGTTATTTAATGTTTTGATGAAACTTATACTGATGCTGCATTAGTTTAGATTAACATTAAAGTGCGGCTATCCATAATTTTAATTAGTTAATTTATTTTTGAAGAATATGTCAAGAAGCTCAGTAGCTTTACAGCAAAACAAATATTTAAGTGAGTAGAAAAATTCAGACGTAAAATGAACATCTTTATTTAGGTAAAAAATCACGACGCGATGTGAATGTAAAGCAGTCGACGCTGGTCCGGAGGCAAGTTGGTGCGACACGAGGCGACGACGCTCAGACTTTGTTGATTCTACAATAATGCACGGAGCTTATTCCGCACGCCACTTTTCATAGTTCGTGACGTGATTGAGAAAAGCGCGTCAAGCTCAGAATTTCGTTGACTTGGCGGCGCTAGAGAATGAGTTATAGAGAGTGATGCGAAGGAGGCACCAACAAGTTTGTCGAAACGATCTCGATAGACTCGAATAAAAAGAGAGATGGCTTTCTTGCTGCGAAAAGTTTGTTCAGCCTGAGAAGTTAGAGCTGCGCAGGTTCTTACGTTGCGCGAGACGTATCCATTGAAAGTTTTTTTTCCTCCCCTCTAGCCTTCTCAGGATGCGCATACTCACCTGAGCACTCATGCAGACGAATCGACGGATCACTCACGTTCCTTTCGGCTCGACAGAATAAAAGAGGGTACAAGATAAGCACTGCTTTGCAAAACAAAGATTACAGCTGAGCTTTCCAAGACGTTCCTTCCAGCCTATACCTAAGACGTTACGCCTTCTTCGATTGGTACGTACCTATATATTCGTCAGTCGAGGCCCATGTGTATGCAGGCAACTCTCGATTTCCGTCTTCTAGAAGGCTTTGGCCGAGAAACGACAGACTATTCAAGCGTCTTCCGAAAACGAGTAGACTAGAGGGCGAGCGTAGGATACACATAAGGTCCTACGGATCGTAAAAATGCAAAGCGACACTCGCAAATAAAATCCTTCGATCGGTGTGAAACTCATGAAAGTTTCACGCTGTGAAAGAAGTTCGAAGCATGAATTCAGAAAAAGTGAGAGAAAGATGTATTCGTGTTTGTGTGCCGATGCGGGGGAAGGAGAGAATAGGAGAAGCGAAGAGGAGGAACGAAAAGCTTCAAAAGGTAAAGAAAAGCCGTGAAAGTGGACCGCATGAACGCTGACAAAAAGTTCACTTTGTTCCCTTAAGCTTCTCAACGTATATTACTTAAATGGTGATAATAGGATTTAAGATTTGAAATTAAAATATTAAGTGTTCAAAGAATTTATGTATAAAATTTCGTTTTTTTTTATTTATTACGCGGATGCTATGTTGATTAAACAAATTCTATAAAATTATAAATTGAAAATGTTATGAAAAGAACATACAGGTTGGATTAAATGAATGGAAATGAAATCGGGTAAAATACATATAGAATACATTTATAATAAATATATATATATATAAATACATATAAAATACATATATTTAAAATGATCTGCTATAAAAAATCTACCAGTAAAATTTAGCACTGAGAACGTGCAAATCGAGATCTTAGGGGTCGGTCATATTGGGTTCCCCGGACGATATTGGGTATCCTTACCTTATTTCAATAAATCTTCTTTAAGAAAATAATGCATTAAAATAATATTGCAGCATTTTGAAAAATATTTTTTCATTCGTTTCACTACATATTATAAAAACTTGAAATTAACTTTAATGGATTGAAAGTTGTGAGTAATAACTTTGCTTATCAGATAGAATTTTTCTTCGTTCCTGCAACAATTAAAAATTTCGAGTTGATTCACTTATTTCTGGCTAGATTTTATTTTTTTCCAAGTCTAAATAACGTAAGATAATGTCAGTATAACCCTTCTGAAGAAACTCTCCTTTTAATTATAAAGCTAGGGCGCTTAAGTGACGGTGCCTTGTTAGAAAAAAATAGTGCGGGGCCCACTAATCCTAGAAGAAGGTCCTTTGTCAGTAAAAAGGTTCCTTTCATCGTTCGGAGGAGTTCAGGGAGTCTTTCCCTCTACATTGTTTCTTTTTCTTCCTCAGGAGGGCGTGAAACGAGCGCGCAAAGTCGGACTCTTATACTCTTATCGATTCCTGCCTTCGGCAGAATTCTAACCGCGATAGCTCGGTGCCCTCCATTCTCCATCCTTCCAAAGCGCTCTGTCTTCCACAGAAGGAGATCTTTTAATGGCTCCTGCCCAACAGCCTGCCAGTACCAGTATCACCTTTCTCTCTCGCATTAATTTCTACCTACTGATCCCTAGATCGGTTAAGAGATTTTGCTTTTTTCTCTGCCGAGATCTAAAGGCCGTTACTGCTAAATTTAGAGCTTCATCCTCTGAGACTTCATTTTCAAAGATACACGCCGTGCAAGCTTAGCATACGCGCACAAGGGAGTGGCTCACTCGCGACATTAAACCTCCAGAGAGTAATTGGCAAAGCATTGCTTTATGAAAAATATTTGCATAACAGGCACGATTTTTCAGCGGGTAAGACTCTTTGAGGTATCGATCTCGAGATACGTAGAGAGCAGATATTTCTCGAGGGAAAAGAAACTTTTGGATAACTTCGATGCTACTCATATCATTCTTAGTTCTTAACAACCGTCAATGTTTAACATAACTCTGCCCAGAGCAAATAACTTTGATTATTTTTGCGATAGCAAATGGCATTTATTTAATTTTTATTATTTCTTTTTGACATACACTAAAGTTGACCAATAGTTTAGTACGTTATTCGACAGGAAAATATCACATTTTAGATTAATAGCTTTTTATTAAACTTCAAAATATCTTACTTGTTCAAATATATTATATTGTTTGTGATATAATTGTTGAGAAAACAAGGATTATTCATTTGATATGATTACTAGCAAAAAGACTCGCTCGTGAATCCATCAAAACTTAGTTTAATTATTAAAAATAAAAAAAAACAAGTTCTAATAATTTAATAAAAATTTCATACATACATTATAATAAAATTATTTTACACCAATTTTAAGAAGACGTTATCCACGTATTCTCTGTAAACATATGAAAGGTGAACAAGTACTAGTTACTATGAAGTTTCTCGTTTACTTACATTTAAAAACCGCAGCCGCAAGGTTTGTAAAATTTGAAAAATATTTGTAAAAATTACCAACCTAGTTGGTAAAGCGATCATTGACTACGAGAACGAAAATTTTTACCGACTAGACTAGCTAGTTGTTAAAAATTACAAGCCAGAATCGCAAAAATTACAAGCCAAAATGGCAAAAATTACAAATCTAATTGGTAAAAATTTTCATTCTCGTAGTTTGTATTCGCTTTACCATCTAGGTTGGTAACTTTTACAAATATTTTTGTAAATTTTACAAACCTTGGCTTCTCAATGTATATTGCTGTAACTAATGTAAACAATCATAATAAAATATTAATAATAATAAAATTATGACACTTCTATGATATATATATATATATATAATAACGATACCATAATTAATTTAAAATCGTTATAAAACAAAAAATAGTTCATGAATTTTAAAAATTTAGTAAAAAACGAAAAAATAAGCTGTCGATCATTGAAAACGTATATTCTTAATTACCAACATTTTTTTCAAAGAAGTGGATAATTTAATTTAAGTTATAAGCTTTTTTTTTAAAAAACACGTTTTTGTTAAAAACAGAAGAACCATAAGGGCTAGAGTAATTTTTTTTTGCTTGAAATTACAAGTAATTTTATGCTCTTTTAAATGCTCTTTGTTCGATTGAAATATCTCAATCCTGTCATTAAAAAAATTTTAATTAAAATATTTGAATTCGAAAATTGGCGATAAAACGAAAACGAATAAACGAAAAAAGAAAACCTTTTTCACCCGCCAATACAAAAAAAAAAAAAAAAAAAAAAAAAGAGCCATGAACAATGAAAATCCGTCCAACAGAAGCTGAGATCCAGGCGTACACACATACACGTACGCGCAGGCATGCGCGCGCACAGATCCATAGAAACACCCCAAAATACAATTATAACATGTTTTTAGAACAACTCCAAAAATCAATATCACAAAGCTTCCAATTGCTTATCTTCCTGATCGAGAACCAATATGTAATTGTATTTTTTGTAATAAAGGATAATTTTATTTGAATATTTGTAAATAACATTTATGTGTCAACTAATTTAATTTATCAAAATTATATTTTACTGCAGCTTTAAATTTAGATTTTGCTTAAAATTATATACAAAAATTTATATTGCTGAAAAAAATTTTAATTATGATATTTGTGATGTCATTTTTTGTCAATAAAAGTACATTAAACTACCATATAACAATTCATCAAGGAGCGCGGTAGCGCTCCGAAGGCAAGTATGGAAGAAAGCCTGAGGACGACCGCGCTACTATATACTTTGATATTGGTTAGCGATATTTTCAAATATTTACTGTGTTGATAA
>UCOL01005130.1:0-12522 GCA_900474335.1 Ormyrus nitidulus
CTTTTTTAAGAGAGGATGTATGGTATCGCGATTATATATATAACATAGTACTGTCATATTTTTATTATTATTATTATTATTTTATTATGACTATTTACATTAGTTTTAGCAAAATTTTTATAATAATTTATAATAAAAAGATTTTTTTATTTTTTGGTACACTGATGTAGGTCTAGTTGTGACATTAATAAGGGGAGGAATACCGTGTAGAAGCTTCAAAAACCCCATTTTTTTGCCTTAAAATTTATTTTAACATCTTTAGAATGTAATAAACTTTACTGTTTGGGCTAATAGTCAAAACTATTTTAATGAGATTTAAAATCGATGTACACGATGACTCAAAAAGTATTCAATCAATTGGCTTCAAATTTAACGCACGTTTTAATAATACTAATGACTCTTGGATGAACCTCGAACAACATTAATATTTAAAAAATAAACATTTTTAATGCAAAAAAGAGGATAATTTTTTTCAAAAAAATCACGACTTACTCAAGACTTTTCAATATAACTCAGTTATTTTTTATTATTTTCAAATAAAAAAAATTGTTAAAACAAGGCAAAATATTGACGTTCTACGCGGGATTCCCCCTTTAAGAGACGTAAGATCTGAAAAATATGATACGCGCGATAGATGTTTATCCTATATTAATCATGACTCGTCGCCAGAAAGAGAATTATTAGATGGATTGATACTAAATAAATATTTTGTTTTGGACTTTAGAGATAAAATTATTAAGTTTTAATTACAAATCGAGTATTAATAAAATTTATATTATTGTTTAATTTAATTAAGTTATTGTAAATGACTTAAAGGTCTTAACTTGAGAAATATACCAATTTGAATTAAGAACAAAAACAAGATTTTAAATTATTGTGGAAAAATTACAATTTTGAAAAGTCATATAATAAATTTAATTTTAAATGTTTTAAATGTTATAAATGATTTCTCAAACAATAAACTCCAATCATTCATTTAAAAAGACTACCTAGCTAAAAACTTTCATAAAGATTGATTGACTTTTACTATTATTATTAATTGACCAACTAACAATAAGATGCATTTTTTTCAAAAAATGTTTATTTCCATCAATAATTTTAAAAGAGTCGTATCAATAATTTTAAAGACGATCGTGCAACGAAAAATACGTAATTTTCTTGTAATTAAAAATAATTATCTTGTTATGAACTTCTGTAAATAAACTTGTGAAATTTTAATAGACTAAACTACACGATACGTATAACGATAAACATTTTTTGAACACATACATATTAAATATTTTTATAGAAATGCAATTTTATAAAAAAGTAATACATGAATGAAATACTATAAACGTTTCAATGTTTGAAAAAAGAACATTACTTAGTTAATTTAAAAAGCTCCTTCAATTTGATTACATAAAAAAAAAATAGAAAAACTAAAATTTCAAAGTAAACTTTAGGCCATGCATAAAGCAAAAGGAAACTATATTAGTGTTCTTGAAAGTTTCCTTAAAAGCGAAGAAAATAGACTTTGTCGGATCAAAATTGGTCAATACGTTCTCAAGATATTTTAACGTACACGCAAATGCAGATGCGATATAAATGTTCTGAAAAACGAGGCAAAACATTATATCGCATCAAAAGTTTTCATAACTTTTTTGAGCATTTTTTGTTTTTTATCGTTCTAAAGCTATTTCCTGTATGTTCGAGGAAACAAAATAAGTATAGCTGATGAGTTCCGAGATAGCGAGACACACCCTCTTATAAAATTGCAATATTATGAGTATCTGTTAAATCTATTATATTCTGAAGGGGTTTAATTGTTAAAATAAACTTTAAACTAATTGAATTTTTATTTAATTTTCTTAAATTTAAAGCCCCTACAGATAAAAAAAATATCATTGAAAGAGGTGAGGCCGCGACCTTCGTTAGATTTAAAAGACGCAAAGTGAATTTTAAAATTTTTCTGATTAACTTTTCGCCCGGATAATTTCGCATGATAAATAATCATGGCTCTTTCTTTGTGAGTAATTTAGCGTATTTATAAGCAAAAAATTATTGAAAAATTCTATGTGCAGTTTAAATTTCGGGTAAATAAAAAGCACAGATTCACTTCTGAGAACAATTTATTGCCCACAGACTGAAATACTCCTTGACTGAAAGTCGGAATATTTTCTTACTAAACGGAAAATGAGATTGTAAGAAATTTCCTTTGAAGTTTGTATCTGTTGGTTATTTATTATTAATGTGTACATAACACAAATCATGTAAATTAAATATTTTTTTTATCAGTATATGCGATTACTTATATGAAAGCTTCACTCAAGAGGTTTCCACTGACTCTTGTATTTGACTTAACATTGATTTCATATTGATTAAATTTTTACGATTTTCTTGTAAAATAATTTTCATTACGACTGAATCTCATTCAACAATATTTTTATATTTAAAAACGAAGTTGAATATCAACCAAGAAATAAAATAAAAAATAAAATTCAAATATCAGACATTCGATTTTCACTCTCCTCCATTGAAAAACTGAGTTTTGAGATCACTGTCAAGAAACCGGATCTCCATTAGAAAAATAGTCTATCCTCTTTTATTGTAAAGGTGTATAGTTATAATAGGGGCGATCTAAACTTTCACGAGCGCGTGTCGCCCGGTATGTAGTCAGAGAGACAAGTGAAGGAGTTCGGCGTTGACAATCTGGGTACTTTCACATTGTTGCAAACTTATTTTTAAGAGCACGCTTTTACTTTTTCTAGTGATATCTATAGACTACGTTTTTTAATCTGCATTATTCCTTGAAGCATATTTCAGAGGCGGAACTTTTTATGATGCTCAATTAGCATTTTTGTAAAGGATCTGTAAAAAACATTATTTTCACGAACGAAAGAATAAATTTAAATGTGAAAAGAAGCTGTTTTAAATTTCTACTTTAACCTAGAAAAGAGTGCAACATTTGACTTTTTCTGAATAATCGATTAAGTATCTATTTTTAAAGATCTTCATAGCAGTATTTAAAAAAAATTTTAATGCACTTATTCAAAATGCGATAAACAACAAAAATATATCGCTCCGTGTAAAAAACTTTTGAATTAGAAAGTAGTCCTACATAAGCTTCAATAAATTATGCAATTAAGTCTACTTATTTGACTATAAAAAAGTTGTTTGAAAGCAAACTTCTTTTGAACAGCAGGTCAACAGCCCAAAATTCTACGCTCACTTTCCTCCGGCTTACGCAGAGCCTTCAACTGCAGACTCGGCCTGAGAATAACGAGAACTAAATTCCCCCCTTCCGCGAGAGAGCAGATAGAGCCACACTCTCGCACAAATCCATGCGTACACGTACACGAACCGAGCGGCAAGAGCGACGACAGTCGTTCGCGCGCCTCACAACCGAGTGACCTGTGCGCCGTCGCAACAACAGCTGTTCCCTCGTCGTCCAGAGCGTCGTCGTTGCGCGTCCGTCAGTGATTTCCTCGTCGTCGACTCTCGCAGCAGCCAGCCGTTCTGGCTCCCCGCAGCCTCTTCCGCTTTTCCGTTCCTTTCTCCTTTCGTTTCCTCAACTGCACCAGGATGCAGGTCGACCGGGGCTTTCTCAACGTCATGATCCTCAGCTGGGGATTCATGCTCGTCTTCACGGCTTTCCAGACGATGGGCAACATCCAGGTAAGCGATCACCGCGATGCGCACAGTGGCTGCGTGCGTTTTTGTTTTCGCGTCGTTAAGGTTAGTCTGTTTGCATTCGACGCCGCCGCCGTGCCGCCCGAGCGTGGGTTTGAATGTCGTGCTCGTTCGAATGGGGCGTTTTTCCGGTTGCTGCATAGCCGGACTCGAAATTCTTGCACGTATAGAGAGTAAAATGTTTGCGGAGTCACGAGGTTAGGAAATTACGAGATGATTAAGGCACTATCGTTATATTACTGTCTGTCGCAGAAGCGCACAATTATCATTAAAAGACGTCGCGAAGCGAATTCCAGTTGTAAAATCGCTGCGGAATTTGTAACGTAATAAATTAGGAAGAAAACGAGAAAAGCTGCCTAACATATACTTAGTTATGAGAAATTATTATGTAACTGCTGTAATGAAATGCAAAAGGATACAGCGGGTCGATTTTGCATGTTGAGAAATCGGCTAATTGTGTGCCGAACGATAAAATTCGGCATTATGTAAACAAAAGACAGCCCGATATCGATAAAATCGAAAAAAATACCGCCGATTCGACTCGGCAAAGTCCGAGGATTTCGGTTAACGACGCCGCGGCAACTGCAATTCTCGATTAATTCGCCCGAAACCAATCGCGCTTCCACGAAAAATCCGCTATTTTTACGTAAAGAGAAAGTCCGGTGCATTTGATCGCGGACCGGCTTTTTTCTTACCGAAATCTCGCGAGAAGAGAGGAATTGTATAGTATATATCCATGCGCGACCTCGTATGCGGGTGCATTGCCCTAACGAGACGTTACAGGCGTGCAGAGAAACCATCAGGTGTTGCAGCCTCGTTGTCTCCCTCTCTCTCCCGGCTCGTCAAGGATAGATTCTTCAATGTTATGGATACTTTTACGGATTTTCAGATTTAATTGCTGTATCTGTTATTTTTCTTCTACAGTTGCTAATGTTTTTTCGTTAAATTTATCTAATAAATGTATACGATTTGCAGAGGAAACATGTAATGTTTCACAATACTTTTATAGATAATTTTCAATATGTTATACTTTAAACAATTATTGTTTGTTAAATATATTTTTAAATTAAATTTGTAATACATTGTTTCAATTTTTCTTGTATTTTCTTTCCTTGTAGAGAAACTTTTATGACTGCTTTAAAAGATATTTCTCCGTTTTTACTGCGTTTTTTCCTTATGCATATATTTATAGCCTGATTTCTGCATTTACTCTGCATTTTCAGAACGATTTTCAATATTTTGATAATTACGAATTACGTTTTTGGTTTTAGTCGAAATTTCTATACAAAATACAATAAATATTCTAATTTTTCTTTATTCTTCATTTATTGATTTTCAACTCGTTCAAAATTAATTATGTTTTTGTTTTCGAGCGAATTTGTATTCTTCTAATAAGATTGCAGAAAACTTTTACAGCTTCCGGATCCGATTGCAGCATATTAAACACGGCAATTCTTTCTCGTGCATTACGTTTCTGGTATGCAGCTCGAGTCGAGGCTCACCTTGAAACGCGCGACTTATATATTTACCGCAGGTACCCGGTAACTTCTTCCGCGTTTCGACTCGGATTGAGCAGATAACTGCAAATTGCGCGGTGCGAAAATCAATCTTCTTCATCTTGTTGGTATTGTTTTAAATTTCTAGCAAATAAAAATTTAAAAAGAAACACATATAAAAAGTCTGATTACGATTATACTATTATAACTCAAGACAAAGTAAAAGATTGTTAAAATGATCTTTAAAATTTATGTGCCATTTTTTGGTATACGAATGTTGCAGTAATAATTCGAGTTTTTTGGCAACTCAATTGCTTGATGAATATTTAATATAGCCATAATTTGACGATTTATATTCATGTTTATTATGTCGCCAAAAGAATGAATAGAATTGGAGTTGAAGTTTCATTTTTACTCAGATAACAGAATTTGCACAACATATCCTTCGTGTAAGTCAAGGTGAAAACTAAAGCTAATGAAACCTAGAAGGACTGTGCTTGTACATTTTTGACTTTGGAATAGTGTACACTTAAGGTTACTGAATAATTATACGTTATTTTAAAAGAGAAGGTTTTATAAAGTATATTTAGGCAAAGTCATTATTATTCTTTGATCGAGTTTAAATTTAAAAGCAGCACTAATTTTACAATATCTGTTGTGAATCTTTAACTGTTAATGGAAAAATGTATAAAGAACAATCCTTCTATTTTGCAATGTAATTGAAATCTCATCTGAAAAAATCGGCGTAGTAGGTTATCACGTTTCATTCTTTCGTAATAGAAGTGTATCTTTTTACCCGCTGCTTTTAAACTATTTGCCGAAATTTTTCAGATTTAAATTGTTGATTCCTATTTAGATAATTGTCAAAAGCATATAGTTTTCGAAAACATCTCTAATTAATCGCCTATGTTGATTGCGGATTTGAACATCATTATACATAAGGTTTTTATAAGTTTCGTAAATTTTTGTATTACGTTGACGCAGATTTAATGAGTTAATATAAGATTAAAATAATCTGACTGAAGAACTAGTTGGAAATAAATTACTTTCTATTAATTCGGTTGTCAATAATTGTAAAATTGTTCAATCTATAATTATAATTATGAGAATATCAGTGTAAGTTATTAAAAGAACATTTTTTATTTTCTTGGTATTTAAAAAATTTTATAATTTACACAAAAAAATGAAAGTTATATGTAATCAAACTATTTATTTTTTGATAAATTATTTTATTTAAGATCAGCATATATTCTACAGAAAATACAAAGTATATATAACAGAATTAATTTTAATTTTCATTCACGGCAATTGCAGATTCCCGAGTTTTTCTATCTAATTTAATAGTCTTTTAAAATATCAATTTGCAGTACCTTTTTAAGAGTATCGCAATGAGAAATTATCAAAATTTTTAAAATACAATTGGAAAATAGAAAACTGTGATGTCGATAGTTGTATTATATACATACGATGCGCGTCTAACGTCCTCTTAGAATAAAAATTATCATTTTTATTAAGTACATTTTATTTGAAGTGTTATTGCGTTGACATGGAAAAAAATAATATTTAATTTATGAAATCTTCCATAATCGTACTGAAAATTTAAATGACTAGAATCGTAAATTTGAGTTCGAGATACAAAATTAGCATTTTATTGGCAAGTTTCTTTTACTTAGAAGTAAATAATGCATAATAGTTAAGCTGATTTTAATAGCCACTCAGCACTTTAAATTCTGGGTGAAAGTATAAAAGAAGCTGGATTTTCCAACTTGAATAGATAAAAAGACGAATGGAGTTCTGCTTAATTAATCACTTGCGTAATACTATTATGCAAAATCAAATAAGTTTAATATTTATTCCTTATCTTTGTACGTTTTAAATGCATTCTTAAGATGACACAATTAAAGGAATTTTTACAAACACTTTAATACTTTAACGTTTTATATATAATGAGTTCATTATAGATATCTTATCTATAATGCAATTATTTGTTAAGAAAAAAACCTTATTTACAGTTCGACATTTCATTAATATAAAAATATATGTACAGACAAGAGATAATAACTTATTATGAAGAGAATAACCTCATTTCCTCATTATATGATAATATAAATAATTATGCCGCGATTAACATAAATTACCTTTGGTAATATTCTAGTTCCCTACGATACACGTAATATATTTTTATTGATTTATTACGTTTTATATTTTATTTTTTAAAGGAGGTCAATTTGTTAATAAAAATTGTTTTCGATAAATCTTCGTAAAGTAGACTTGTTTAGTAAAACTGTAGAAACTAATTTATAATTTCCTTTCATAAGTTTTATGGTATTATCATGCAAATATTATTGCAAATATTTACTAATAAATCTTTTTGAATTTAATTGTATATTATAAATAATAAAAAATTAATTATTTCTTTATGAATAACATATCAAATAAAATATCGAGTAAAGTATAATTTAATAAAAAAAGTGTTTTTTTTTTTTTGTAAGTTAAATTTAGTTCTGACTGTACAGTAAAAATTTCAGTTAAGTTACTCATAACTCTAAAACTTGTTTAAACAATAATGTTGCAGCGAAGAAAAAACATTCCATAGCGATTCTCAATCTTAAAATATAATTCAAATTTATTTTAAATTAAATTATAAATAACATTATCTTATTAATTAATTATAATTTTATAATTTTTTAATTAAATTTTTGATAATAATTATAATTTTTTAATTTCATGAATTCAGCCACTATCTTGCGAAATAATTCAATTGGTTACTGTACACAGCCTTGAGCCAAATCCTTAAAGATAAAAATGTCTTAAAATCCTGAGGTGATAACGCAATTCCGAGATCAGATTCGGATTCAGCGTCTTAAAATACACGAGATTACACGTGATGCTTTGATCTCGAATTCTGACCAGTTTTTAATTGATACATCATATACAGTAAACTAATTGAACACGAATCTAAGGAAAACCTTGTAAAATTGCAGAAAACCGTGCTGGAGAGCATCGCGAAGGAGGACCCGAACTTTCACGGCGACGGTTACACGAGCCTGGCGATCATCTACGCGGCGTTCGCGCTCTGCAACTGGCTGGCCCCGTCGTTCATCTCGATGACCGGGCCCCGCACGAGCATCCTCGTCGGCTGCTCCTGCTACGTCTTCTTCATCGTGACGTTCCTGTTCCCGCGCACCGACCTCCTCTACACGGCCTCGGCGATCGTCGGGGTCGGCGCGGCCCTCGCCTGGACCGGCCACGGCCTCTTCCTCACGATCAACAGCGACGAGGATACCATGTCCAGGAACTCGGGCCTCTTCTGGGCCATCTTCCAGACGTCCCTCTTCATCGGCAACATCTTCGTCTTCTTCGTGTTCAAGGAGCCCGAGATCAAGGAGGACGTGCGCAACCTCGTCTTCAAGGTGCTCACCGGCGTCTCGGTGGCGGGCCTCGCGCTCCTGCTCACCATGAGGAAGCCCCCGTTGAACTCGAATCTGGGCCCCGCCGAGGGCGTCTCCAGTCAGGACAAGGAGCTCCACATACCCGAGGCTCCCAGGGAGAAGCCTCTGCTGGCGGCCTGGCACGCGCTCAGGGACGCCTTCCAGCTGTTCTTCACCGGCAGGATGCTCCTGCTGTCGCTGACGTTCGTTTACACCGGCCTGTCGTTGACCTTCTTCTCCTCGGTCTACTCGTCGAGTATAGGCTTCACCAAGGGAATGGGCGAGGACCGCAAGAGCTTCATCGGACTCTCGGGCATCTGCATAGGAATTGGAGAGGTTGTCGGTGGAGCTTTGTTCGGTGTCTTGGCCTCCAAGTTTGGAACCTGCTCTGGATGGCCCGTCGTGGCCACCGGCTTCGGAATGCACGTCTTCGCTTTTATCGCCGCCTTGCTCAATTTGCCGAACGCTTCGCCCTTCAGCGTGAGTCTATCAATGCACTATTCAATTATAATGCCGCTGGTTTTGAAATGATGCTGTTTTTCCTAGATCAGATGGATCGAGTAAAAGTTATCGTACGATGAAAGGATTATTGCGATATATGCGGACACTAATTAAAATCTTAGATTATCCTTCATTTTTAAACCTCTATATCAGTAGATAATAATACACTTTAGTTGATTTATCATTTGCGTTTCTCAAGTGCTGTTTACTTAATTATCTCAGTATTCTTGACTAAGAAAAACAAATTTTTTATATATAAAAATTGTAATAGGACGTTTACATTCCCCAAAAAAGTTAGTTTATAATATATAAGCAATTAAAAAAAATAGTAGTGGTCATATATTAAAAAAGATGTCGAATTCAGTTTCGCTGCATTATATTTTGAATTGAGTAATAAGGATTAAATAACTTTTGCATCAATGTAAGCACGTATAAGATACCGGTATTTTTGGTCAAATATTAAAGTATTTTTATATCGAGTTCGATAAAAGCAAGTTCTCACTGAAGCCAAACAAAATACTGTTATTTCGATTTACGTAATTTGCATATATCGCGTACATAAAGTCTTTTTTTCCAAATTATTGTCACTCCCTTCAGCTTTTTCCGCAAAATTTATTGCACGCATGCAGAACCAGATGAAACTGTAAAAAAGCAGTGCTCGTTAGCCGCTCTATCTTGATAAAATCATTATCAAATTTTTGACCAATTATTTCGCCCGCTGATTACGCACTCGGCTAACCGGCGCGTTTCACAACGGGGTCGAAATACACGTTAGAAATTCGTGACCTCTTTCCACGAGAAAGCAATAATCAGCATCCTGTATATCTCCTCTATTTCTAGGATACGGACGAGTCGGGCCTGATCTCAGCATCTCCGGGCCTGGCGATGGTGGGCAGCCTGACCCTGGGCCTGGGCGACGCCTGCTTCAACACGCAGGTGTACGCACTACTGGGCACGTTGTACTCGAACGAGAGCGCCTCGGCGTTCGCGCTCTTCAAGTTCTGCCAGTCGGTCGCCGCGGCCATCAGCTTCTTCTACTCCAGTCACGTGGGTCTGCACGGACAGCTCGGGATCCTCGCGGTCTCCCTGGTCCTTGGCACTGTGGCCTTCTGCTTCGTCGAAATGAAGCACAGAAGGACCAAGAGGCTCGGCAGGAGCTCGTGCGCTGAAATCGATGCTAATAACGGACTTTATAGCGATTAAGGAGAGAGAGAGGGATTGCTGGGAATTAAATTCTTCTGTGCTGCATTTGCAACTTTCGATTGAGGTTGCAAATGCTGCTGGGTGAAAACGCAAGAGTTTGCGTTGCGCATTCATATAAGTTATAATGATTCCCCGTCCAAGCGGTACGTGCGTATAGGTAAATATTGCTTTTTCATCTGCTCCAAAAGCTAAGTCACTCCAGTGATTTTACAATTTCGTACCATGGTTTGTGCCATAACAAGTCAATATTTCAATTTACAATGAGAATGACAGACAGTTTTCGTAGCAAAAAGCTGTATTTGCAGAAAAGTGTTTATTTTAATAATTAAACCCTCGCGTGTGGTTCATAAATATGGTACGAGTAAGCAATTATAAAGTCTTACTTTAATCATTTTAAAAGTTATCGAGGCACGGAGTTACGGTAATGATTCAAAAGCTATATAGAAACGTGCCAAAAGTTATAGAAATTTAAAAGAAAAATGGTTAGATGCATTTCTTGAAGTTTAAAATGATAATGCTTATCAATTGAGAAGGATGTACGTTTGACACAATTCAAATGATATTTAGTAATTAATTTTTATTATCTATTTTACATGTAAATTTATTGTACCTTTCGGTATATGAAATATTGAAAAATGGTATTAATTTTGATATTAATTTGCATCATATAGTTTAAACTTTAAGTATTTCAAATAACAAAATGATATTAATGAAAAACTGTGACAAATAAGCAACATACGTATATTTTGATATATATATATATATATATATAGAAAATATTAGAGTAAAATTTACATGTACATATTTCTAAATATTTGAATATATTTTCATTCTGTTTTCTGAGTTGATGTGTATTCTGGTTTCATATTTCAACACAAGAAATCTGTTCACATATATATTTTAATTATATTTACAAACTTTTAAAGTTTTAATTAAAATGCTCACATTTTTATATTATTTGTGCAATAATGAAGAGTTTTACATAATTTTACTACAGAAATGAATTTTACTGCAAACCACAAATATTCATTTAAAGTCAATCTTCTTAGAAATAATATTACATATAACTTAATTAGAATTTACAAATAATTTTGGTTGTAAAAGCACGTGCAATATCTAAATATTTTTTTAAAATTTTTAATTTTTAATTAATCTATTTATAAAAATGTAAAATAAAGAATTTAAAACTATTGTTCTTTCAAATTCATAAAAAAAAATTTGTTTTTTACTTTTTTGGCATTTTCGTATGATAAAAGTAACATTTTTTCACTTAATGAAAATAAAAACTATTGTAATATTCTAATTATAAATAGTAACTTAAATAAGTGCAATAATTTTACTATTATTAATTACGGGCACGAAAAAAAACTGTAGTGTAAAACGTATATTTTACATTACCGTTAGAAATCATATGCTATAATTTGATTTTATGTAAAACAAAGAAATCGTGATTGCGTATATAAAGTATTTTTTGAATAATAGTAGCCACATGTTAGGTACGCAGCAACATGTTTTCTATTATCTTCGAAGCATAATGAAATGAATAACGAAACGTTGTTAATTAAAAAAAAAATTGTTAGTTCTGAATGGATGGCTAAGAAAAAGAGAAAATGGATTCAGTAGTATGAATGAAATAAATGCACTCGAATGAAATGTAAGTGCGAAAACGAGAATCAAATGTATAAAAAAGATCGACGTACTTCAATTACAATATACTTGTTAAAGTGACTGAAAATCAATCGTTCCATTATAAAATAATAATTCTATTCGAGATAATCGGTTTTCGCGAGTTATTAATTTTTTACTTTCTACTATTAGAATGACACAAAAAAATGAATAACTAACGCAAAATATAGGTGCGCGATGCGCGCCTGATTATCTTACTCATTATGGTACGTATTTTGTTATCTCCATGCATGATCGATTTATTGTCGCCTTTCAGTTGTCAATGATTTATTTCAGATAAAACATGACCTACCTGTTTTCTCAAATACCATAGGTTAATCAGGTGCGTCATCACACGCCAATATTCCAAATTCTTTATTAATTTTTGTTGAGTCGAAACTCCTCCTTGACGGAGTTATCTCGTGGTTATTTTTTTAAATGAAGGAATGGAATGATTAATAATTAAAACAACTCGATTACTTGAGCCACAATATAAATGATGTTTATTGGCTCGTGGGGAAAAGCCTTTCGGCATAAAAACCCCAAGAAAAATACAA
>UCOL01005131.1:0-12521 GCA_900474335.1 Ormyrus nitidulus
GTTTAATATGTACATTAAATAGAAATTAGGGTTTACACTAGCTGTAAGTTTAAATAACCAATCTGGCGAATTCT
This sequence comes from Ormyrus nitidulus, assembly GCA_900474335.1. NCBI lineage: Eukaryota > Metazoa > Arthropoda > Insecta > Hymenoptera > Ormyridae > Ormyrus > Ormyrus nitidulus. The sequence continues at coordinate 75 of UCOL01005131.1, forward strand.
GTGCGAGTCCAAAAATAAATTCTTAAGTAATATATAGGTAATCAATACTAAACATTCTAAATCTACAGCTTACACAATCCCTAAGTACGGAACTAGAGCGTCAAGAGTACAATAAAAGAAATAATAGTTTTTTAAATTTAGTTGCTTTTCCACGTAATTGAATCACTTACAATTACATGTTAATTCAATGCTTGCTACGTTAAAATAAAATCAGTCTTGTCATTAATTCAACATCAAATCGTTGTTGATTTGATAGCAGATTTTGAGTGCTTTAATTTGATTACAATTTGTCGTTATTTCAACTACCGTTTTTTCTCAGTGTATGCGTATATTTGCATCGCGCATATTTCGTAGATGTTTTATATATATTTTATACAAGTCAATTTTCCATATTTTTATGTCACAGTCGCGAGTTTAATGCCTGTGAAATATATAGATTTTGTTTTAAAAATTCACTTATAGAATTATAAAAATTTATGATGAATATTTTTTATATCAATACCACGAAAAACATAAATGTTAATAGAAAAAACTAAGTAGATATTCACGTATGAAGGAGGAAATGTGGTAAAGTAGTATCAGTCACCTGTAATGAGAGAGACACCATCTGTTCTACAGCTGTACCATTCTTATTCTGTGTTGCCGCATATTCAGTACATAAGTAGTATATTTTCTACAGGCAAAACCATCACATATTATCAAAATTTCATAGAATTTTTGTAAATTTGTTTACATTTTCTAGTTAAATTTCTTATAAAGTATAGTCTGTGATTGCTTCATCGAATAGTATAGTAATTTATAATGTTTTGAAATGAACTAGCTGCCATTTTTAGTTTAGTGTCAAATATGAATAGCTGAACAGCCTAAACATAAGTTTTCAATTTAGAAAAAATTTACGGTATAAATCAGTTGCGAGGATAAGAGCACATCCGATAGTAGAGCGCCGGAAACTAGTTCCGGCTAAGATCAATACCCAAGATTCACGAGGTGGGAGAGGGACCACGTCTGGTTACGCGAACTAACGCTTTGCCTCTGCCTCTCTTTCTATCTTTTTCACCAAACTTCCATGCATTTTATATATTTATTTATTTGAATTACATTTGTTTAGCGTTTTAGAATTTGTTCCTCTAAAGCTTGGATTCGCGTTACAATTTAAATGCTAGACTAAAGAGATTAAGATAAAGAAGGTATAAGATGCATTGAAAAAAAAAATAAATAAATTACAAATTATATAATACTTAAAACTAAAAGTGACTTTTAATATACTAAAGTCTTAAGTCTAAATTAGTGCAATGCACGTATTGTTTGCTTGAGAAATCTGATACTACAGATTATTTATTCATCTACTTACAATCTTATCCAATTTCATTAGATAGCAGGATATCACCAGCAAAACAGTGAGGGAAATTCTCGTGGACCTCACATGTTTGTAAATCTTGGTATGCTGGATGCAATTGACATTTGTTTGGAATCCGCCCCTTTGCTAGTTTCTATACTTTTTGGACTACTTACATTTAAAAACTGTTATTCTTTACAATTACATGTATGTAAAAAATGTTGATTATATTTCCCGTCATATATGCCTATTGCTGTACTTCTCAATATAAATTTGTAATATAGTAATGCCTCTATCATTAAAGATACTTCTGTGAGCATCCTGGTTATTTAGTACAGTTCGATAAAGATTCATTTAATTTTTTTCAATGAGACACTTAAAGACTATATTAAATTGTACACAATTAAAATATATACAATTTTTATGTGCGTAAACAAACCAATGCTTTCAGATCTATAGAGTTAAAGACGAGCAGAAGTTAATAAACGATTGCTTTTTAGCTTAACGGAAGGTAGCTTTCATCGTTTTTTCGGCTTGAACGAGTCGGATATGTAAGTACAATATACGACTTTGATTCAGGAATCATAGGGAGATCTTCGAATAAAGCAGAATATTAGCTGGCTCCTAAGTAGATTTAACTTGCATATTGCTTTATTTATAACTAACTTATCCAGCTTAGTTATGAAAGGCTTAGATTTTCATTAGATTTTCCTTGTTGGTAAAATTGTAGATCATTCCTTAGTAAAAAAAAAAGAAGTTGATGAATAGTTGGATTAAAAAATATTTATTTATTTCATAGCTATGCTTAATTATAAAATATGGAGGAAATTTCTGAAAAATGAATTAGAACTGACACTTTCTCACACTTATATCGAAATATACTAGTTCATAACAAATGCGTGGACAATTTAGACACGAGGGAGATCGCTGCGGCACGTGTCGCCCGTTCGTCGGCAATGAGTGATGCCGCGATTGTCATGCGTCATGAATCCTATTTTTTGTAATTCTGTGCGTAAATACCACGTCTAAAGATATAACGGAAGAATTTAAAGAGCTATCAACGTCTCTCTCGTAGCCGACTACGAAATGTTGAAATTATGAACTATATCTCGAAAATTGATGGCGGAATCTGCAGTCTAATTAATAGCAAATTATACATTGTAACGTCAACTATGTTATTGTAGTTTTAAAAACAGTCTATTAAAAACTCGATTTGCGATCTACAGAATTGACTTTTGAATGGTACGAATATCAGCCCACATAAAACGTAATATTTCAGTGAAATATTTTACGAAATCTCGCAAAAATCTTGTTGCAATGTAACATAAAGTACGCAAAAAGATTTTAAAAAAGATTTCTAGAAAACCTTACAAAAAACTTTTAAAAACATTTCATAAAAGATTAAAGAACTAAAACATTTTGGAAAACCTTTCTTTAAGCTTTCTAAAATATTTAAATTTATTTAGTTAAATGATGAAACTTTGAACATAAATATTTTAAATTTTACTTGTATTCATATGAATCTCCAGCTTTTACCCATTTAAAAAAATTTCATATAGCAAAGTAACGTTACCGCGAACATCCTTAAAGTACTCAAGTAGATAGAACATTTTATAAGTAAATGACAATTATACTGTCGAACATAATTCTATTCAGAAGAAAAAGCATACACATTGGAAAACAAAGCTCTCGTTCTAAATAATTTCATATAAATTATCATTTATAATATTATACTAAGATTTATCGAATTGACTATAGGTAAAATTTTTTTTTCTGTTTCAGACGAACCGCTGAAATCATTTCGATGCAAAAGAGTTTGGTTATGATTCAACAACTGAAATGTGATGACTTCCCAAAATAACGATATTGTTACAATCAGCTACTTGATGACACTAACCCGTAGATCCGAACTTGTGGGCTTTTTTATATGCATACCGCAAGCTCCTATCTACTGGTACATGTAGTCAGGCCGGCGTAAAGTTCACAACGAGACTATATCTTCGATACCTCCTGTGCGATTTGCTATTTAGTTCTCTCATGCAAAACTTACTAAACAATTCTCTTGCAGTCTGACTTTCTCATAATTACAATATCTCTCTGCACTAACTTCTACGTATGGTTATTATGCTTCCGACACTTTTTTTTACAAAAAATGGCAATTAGGTTAATAAAAAGAAAATTTTGAAAGCTTATTATGTAATTGTCAATTAAGAAGCTCGAGATTTGAAATGAACCTAAGCCGTTCTGATATTTTTTTAAATTAAGTTTTTAAACGTAAAATTTTATGTTATGTCTAGCCGATTCTTGATTATTTTTTTAATATTTGAAATAGTTTGATCCTGCTAATTTAAAATGCAAAAATATGATTTCGAGCTTCTTTAACTAAGAATCTTCGTAATAAAAATCTCATAAGAGCAATTTTCTCGACAGTGAAGAGGTCAAATAACTTTTGCAAGAGGAGGAAAATCTCCTACATCAATGATTCAGTTTTTTTGCAAGACTTGCATTATGTTTAAAACAATTATTCTTCGGATGTAGTAAATAGTAATTTAAAAAGCTGTCGAGAGAATCGACATTTGAATTCAACATTTTGCAGAGCGTCAATAAACAAAAATCGCCATTTGGCGGAAAACTTCAAAAGAGAGAGCATAAGAGAAAGAACAAGAAAATGAAAAAATAATTCAACTTGAAGATTAGCAGAATGAATAGAACTTACTAAGAATTAGCGGCGACGCCTGGGTGAGGTAGTAGGTTGTATAGTAGGGAATGTAGATTCGCAATTGTGGAATCTACTGTACAACTTGCTAACTTTCCCGGTCGTCGACGCCTCGGCGTTGGACCCTAGCTGGAACTTTGAATCGACAATAATGATAATAAGAGAAAGAGAGGGACGAGAGTAAAAATAAATTTGAAGATTCAGACAAAAATGTTCAGGGTAGTCTGTGCTAATCTATTTCATTGCAGGATGTGCGATGATATCTTCTGCAATTACTTTTTTTCAATCAGAAATGTTTATCTTTTATATAAAAATTTTTTACTGTTCAGTTGTGAATAATTAAACTCGTAAATAAAATATTATGTCGTCTTCGTATCCTAAAGAAAAACTAATTTTTACAATGTTATTTTATTTAAGTCATTAGAGAATGTTAGCTAATAAATGTGTAATTACTTATATTTTACATTGACACGCAAAAAATATTGTTCTTAAAAATATTGTAAATGGCTTTTAGAATTAGTAAAAATAAAAGTTGCTTATGGCAGATATCAATACTGTAATTTTTAACTATTTTTATTTTAAAATACAATATTTTTTATCAAAAAGCAATGGTTTATTCGATGTTTTACGACAGGAAGCTAAAGTTTGAATTATTACAGTATTGACTAATAGCTAATATACAATCTTCGTTAGTCAATTTATAACTGCAGATTTGTATTTTTCTACGCAGAATTTTTATCGATGAAAATACACCAGAAAATTCGTGGGTTAAAATAAAAAAAATAAATAAAAAAAAAACAGAAATTCATTGACCAACGAAGAGTTGCAAACATATATATGTAAATGTGTATAAATGAGAGGAATTCTAGAGGGAGAAAGAGAAAAAAAGAGAGAGAGAGAGCCAGAAGAAAAATTTGGCAATGTGGCGGGCGGGCAAATTGAAAGCCTGCCGCGGCGCCGGTTCCCTGAGACCCTAACTTGTGACGTCGCGTACGATATCTCACAGGCTAGATTCTCTGGTATTGGCGATATGTGCTGCCTTTTGACAGATCAAAAGTCAGTCCTTGCATCAGAGATACATGTACACGCACGCGTAAAACCTAACTTGTGTAGTTAAAGCTAATCAGCGAAATAAGTCTAAATTCTATCCATTCTTTAAGTCAAACTCCCCTTCTCTTTCTTTTCTTCTAACTGATCGTTTTGCTTCATCTCTGGTACAATAATAATATACAAATTACGTTCTTGTTTATTAAGCCAGGCGAAGTAAACGAATGATTTTTATTACACATAATTTACAATCATAACTGAAAAATGATAGAGCTTCTCATGCTTTAGAAAAAAAATGTTAATACGTATAGACTACGAAAGATCGGGGAACATTCTGTTACAATTATAGTAGAAAACTACAATGTCGATAACAAGGGATGCCTTTTGTCATTTTTTGTACGTTCGATAGCTACCATATGAATTATAAAATTAGCAATAATCAATGAATAAATAATTATTTAATCATCAAAACGGTAGTCAAAGAAGATTCAGACTAGAAATAAATGCATTATTGTTTTTTGCGAATGCGCGCATTAGTTGAACGCGCGTATCTGCTATTCTTTTGTACAGGAATAGAATGAAACTACAATAGTTTGAGTTTTAATTTCACTTTTCTTTTATTTAGCCTATTTAGGTATTCAGGTCATTTGTGAACTGGCACGATATTTTTCAAAAAATCAAGAAACGTGACTTTCAACGATATTACAGTGAGAAAAGTCTTTATAAAAGATTACTATACTTTCTACCGACGAAGAGGCAACCTTAAAATATAGAGATTAGTTACTTTTGGTTAAAAATAAAATAATTCTATAAAAAATTATTATAATATTGCTTAAATATTTGCTATTCGGTATAGTAAAAGTAAGTAGAAGTTTCGTAGAAGGTATATTAATTTTTAATACACTCGATAAAAAAAGGTATTCATTGTTTCAAAGCTATAATTGTAATTTATCTATGATCTCTATAAATAAATTTTAAATAAGTATTTTACGCTTCATTTAATTAATGCGTGGTAAAACAGTATGACATAAGGTTCACTATATACGACTATAGATTGTAACGATGTTTTTCAATGTGTAGGTCATGGGCTCGTTGCTGTCAAGTTTTTTTCAAATTAAAAAATAATATTACTAAATTAATTTAAGAATAAAAAAAAATATTAAATCTAGAAAATAATGCGGATGGTATAAAGCAGATAAATGCGAGAAAAAAACATTTTTTCATCCTAAAATATTACTTTACTTTCGTTGTAATTTAAAATTACTATATTGAAATGTAAAATTTAATAGAATTCTAATTTTTTACCCTGTTAATATACGTTTTTCTATAAAAAAGAAAACGTTAATGTTTACATAAAACTTTCTCCGCGTACATAGGTTTGCTCACTTTTATTTTTTTAACTAGGAATTATGTTTTATTTCTAGCTTAGGATTCTTGATGAAAATAAACTGTTTTATATTAGTAGCATTAAAAAAACTATCCACGAATCTGTATGAGCCAGACAATTTACTTTCTCAATAGATTAATTATTTAAACTCCTTCAAAATTTTTTATAGTTTAATTATTTTTTTGGGTGTTTACAATCTGAAATGGAATTGTAAAAACAATCCAAACGAGTATTTAATTTTGAAGATATGAGATTGATCAAGTTCCAAGTTTCATTCTGTACAGAAGAATACTTCCCGCGAATATGGTGCAGATCTAGTGTGTAAAGTGCAAAGAGCAACAATGCATTCACGATCCAGCTCTACTCTGAAAATGTGAATCCTCTTAGTTCTTGATTCACCTATTTTATTCCCACTGCAATTTTCTATTAATGCTAGTAAAAGCGTCGTTTTCCGATCTTTCAACACTTATGTGTTTCTAAAGAATGAAAAGTCGTGCACTTTTTTCCGTTATGATTGAAAATTTTGTAATTGAATGTGAAATTTTTAGGAAACTTTTTATTAGCATTGATGAATATTATTCGCTTACTTCACCTAGATCCTTGTTCAATACTTTCTTTCATAAATATTTTTTAATAATGTAATATAAATTAAAAGAAACAAAAAATATCATACGATTCTTGATAAAAATCATAACTGTTTGATTTACGTGTCTTAATTTATCACTGTATTTCATAGTACCTTATCATTTAGTTTGCTTATATATAAACTATACAAATAAAGTTTCTCCGATTTATTTGTGTTAAAAACATCAAAATACTCTAAATTATTCTAAACTAAACTATGAGAATAAGATTGAATAAATTAAATCATTTGAGTTTATTTATTTGGTTCAAGGATGTTAGTCTGTCCAAGAAAACTCAGTTTCTTTTATTACAATATTTTTCTCACAATTAATAGCAAATAAACTGCAATATTAACGGAATTTAATGAATTTAATTAACGTTAATTTATTCCTCCATAGCAATATTAATGACTATCGCAGCAATATTGTAGTAATATTGACACAATATTGCCAATATTGCATAAATATTGCTAGTCATTGCTTTGAGGGTTGTAAATAATAATTATTAAATTTATTTTGTGTTATTAGTGTACTGTAGACAATAATTAAAATGCCATTGGTTAAAATAAATTATTGTTATAAGTGTTAATATAATGAAGTATTACTTCTTGAAAAATGCAGAAATAATCTTCTAAATAAAGTGAGAATATATCTGATTTTTGCACTTATAAGGAAAAAATGGTTAGTTTCGTAATGCCTATCTTTAGCACTGCCAATAGAATTTATAAAAATATATCAATTCTTCTAATTTTTAATTTGTTTCTAAGTTCTAAATTTATCTTTTAAGTATTAAATATATTACAAGTTCACAATATTAATTATCAAATTACATAGGTTTGAATATAGAGGAGAATGATAGAAGACCAAATTTTAAGCAGTCTACCATTTTCGCCTACGGTGCATAGAAATTTAGTAATGCCCAATTTAACATTAACAAAATTAAGCCAATTAGAGTGCGCGTCAACTCGAAAAGGCGCGAGGCAAGGAAAAGAGGCGTGGCTAATACATGATCCTCGATCGAGAGTTAAAAGTATCGTAGAAGGGTAACACACTGACAGTGGAAATTTAAAATGTGTTGTTTTTTTATTCGCATTGAACTCTTAAGTGGCTTCGATTATTGCATGTTTATGGATGTGCAAGAACTTTTGCCTACGAAGCCTTTTAAATTTGCCCACGAAAGATTTTTTTTTAATACCATAATCAAAGGAGATTTCATCTTTATGTTCTTTTTTGCATCGGCTTGCGGTTAAATAGTTCGAGTCGATCTTGTTTGCAATGATTCTATGTCTCTCTCTCTCACCACTGTCAGTCTGTTTGCCCCTCTGTAATACTCTCACTCTTGAGCGACGATTTCGCGTGTTAGCCACGCCTCTTTTCCTTGCCTTTCGCCTTTTCGAGCCGAGGCGCGCTCTGATTGGCTTAATTTTTTAAATTTTTAATTGAATATTACTCAAATTCTATGCACCGGAGGTGAAAACGGTACCTGACTATTTTGCTTAGAATTTGGGCCTCTATCCATAATGGAATATCGGAACATCCTGTATAACGAATATTTTAATTGAGCTTTTATAATCTTTACCGTAGATACGTGGACGTTTATGATTGACTATTATTAACATTTTTTCCAACTATAATTCTTTAATATACATATACCTTTACAATTAAAATTTCTTGAGTTTAGGTAAATGAAAGAAAGTTGAGGTAGCGATAGTTTAAACGTTATTTACTTGCAAAAATGATTTATCATATTACACATTTATTGATAATTAGCAAATATCTCAAAGCAGATTTTACACATTTTTATAATTAGAAATATTTTAATGGTCTCTGATTTTAAATTATATATATCAAAAATTTTTGAAAAATAAATGAAGGTCTCAGTTTTTACTCCTTTTTAATTACTTGATTATTCTCAGTTATGCATTAAATTAGTTAATTTGGCAAATACTAAATTACAAAATACGAAAAAAGCTAAAACAAATAATATTCTGGTTTTTAAAATGATCCTTTAACGTACAACATAGTAACATATAATTTTTAATAAAGATAGAGTTAGAATAATTTTATTTATTTTTACACCTTTAGAAAATATGTATTAAATCTATAAAAATAGAAGCTGTAAAAATTTGAACATTATTTTTTGTGAATATTCTATTATAAAAGTTTCTATTTATTTTATGTATAATCTAATAAATAATCTTAATTAGATAAAGAATTCAATAATATAATAATACTAAATAATTTATAAAATATACAAATAATTTTATAAATTTTAATCGTATAAAAAAACAATTTAAAACATGAAAAAATATGTACATTTTCGCATAGAAACTCTTACATATTATCTTTTTTACATATCTTTGGTATATACAATATATTTAATGAGTAAGGTTTCGAGAAAAATGTTCTTAAATAATTTTTATAAAATAATTTAAGAAGAATCTAATATAAGAAACTGCTTATTTATAAACTTAAATAAAATAAGAAAATTTTCATTAAAAAGTTTTGTTAACCCTAAAACGTAATTCAGAGTAAACACGTATCAAATAATTAATTGGTGGCTTTATCAAAAGTATTGTCTACCCTCGTCAACTAATTTACTTAATTCTGCAGCAGAGTAACCAATTAATTGTTTCAAATCGCAAACAAATTTATAAACAAACCGTTTTCCTTGTACCTTTGAAATCATATCACCATCATAATAGTATCGCAAAGCTCTACTAAGCTTTTCATAGTTCATAGAAGGTTTATTTTTACGAGCTCCCCATAATTGAGCCACTGCTTCTGGTTGATTAAGTTTGAATTCACCATCTGTACCAACCCATTGAATAGCACCTTTGTGTTCACGATCTGTTAAAAGTTCTAATAAGAACTGCCACAACTGTATTTGACCACTATTTACTGATCTACTTGATGTGGCTAATGCAAGTGAATTAGTTTCCATGTTTGTTAAAGGTACATTTACTAATCGAGTTTGTTGAGCAACTGATGTTACTTTAGGTTTACTTCCTTTATGGTTTTTTGGTTTTATATTCTTCTCTGATAAAACATCATTTGTTTGTGGCATTGATTCTTTTTGAACTACAGCTAAAAATGTAAAAGTAATATAATAATATAATTAAATATAGATTGTTCAATGATATGAAAAATTATCCTTTCAAGATTTTTAATTTAATATTTCTTACCTACAAATTTACATTTTCTTAATAATTCTAAATGTGTCCAAAAAACATCTCCTGGATCAAGAGGTACTTTTGTTTGAAATTCCTCAAGTGTTAAATTACAAAGTTCAGTTCCTGTTATGTTCCAATCTGCTAATTTCAATGAAACAAGATTGAATTGTCGAACAGCCCACTGGAGCCAATGTTTTACATGTGTTTGTGTCCAATCTTTAGGATCTGCTGGAATTTTTAGACGTTCCTATTAACAAAATATTTTTTAATTATAATATTTAGCCATTATTGAATTTGATAAAAATTAATCGATGTAAAAATGTAATTAATAAATTAATTAAATATTAATACCTGATCTTTTTTATACTGAGCATCAACCATCCATCTAATAAAATTTTTATTTTCTTCAGGACTCGGAGGTGCTACAGCTATTGTTAAAAAGGCAGATTTATTTAATTCAATCATTTAGATTTTGAACTATTCAGATTTTTGTATACACTTACAATTATTTTCTGCTGGATCTATGTAGTCTTCTGTTGGTTTAAGAACATCTACAATATTTATGCATTTCTGTGTTTGTCTTATTTGAACGTTAACTTGTACCAAACCTTCTCCTTGAACACATTGATCAACTAAATTTTTATGACTCTCTAACTATTAAAAAATCAGAAATAATTCTTAAAATTTATATTTTAAATAAAATGATATAAGAATAAATTACCATTTGAGTATCTTGTAACCAAAATGAATAATCCAATAATTCAATACCCAATCTTTGTTCTAAAAGATTTCTCAATGTTGACAAAGGTTCCCTAATATCCATGTGTTGCATTAAAATTCCGTCATTGTAATCTTCTCCGTTCATAGTACCTTCTAATGCAAAACTTGGTTCAACTTCTAAATCTGAACTTTCTTGTTGTAATTGAGCCATTATATCATCATCCTGTGACAATATATTGTCGGGTTCCAACTTTATTTGTTTCATCATTGCAAAATCTGAGTCTTCATCAGTATCATAACTGAAAAAAATCCTTAAGTAACTTATGAATCTTAAGGCAATAAGTTATAAATAATATAAAAAAATATTTATTTTAAACAATACTTATGCTTTTAAAAAATGTAAATTAATATGTAAAACTATAAATTTGATTTTTAATAAATAATAAGAAAATAAATATTTTGTATTCAGAAAGAATAAAAACATAATTGTATAATTTTAGATAAATGTTAAGTTTTAGAAAGAGAATAATATCATAATTAAAATTAGCTAAAACAATTATAAATAAGATGATTTAAATTAAGGAGTTAGGTTAAAATAACTAAGAATCATTTTTAATAATTATTACCTGCTATCGGAGCTCTTGCGTTCGTTAATGTGATCCATATTTTGAAGTGGTTAATATGATATACCTATTTAATAAAAATTAAACATATAATTTTAATTGATCTTTTTTTTAATATTAAATATAATCAACGTGTCAAAATATTTCTTTAGATGCATGATGCAGAAGGCAGATAGCCTATAAGCAATAGTAACGTAGAGTATAGGCAGAGATAGGCATATGAAACCGCCATATTGGAAATTGGAGCGGGGAATGCGAAACTGGGCAAATAAGGGAGTGTCTACAATCTACATAATATCTCACCATAAAATCATAATTCATAAGAGCCTGTCTACAAAACGTGCCGTGCGCTGTGCCATTGTATGAGAACTGTGATTGGTTAATTTTGTTTATTTGACCAATCACGACTTAGAATCAATGGCATAGCGCATGGCGCACGGCGCACAGCGCATTTTGTAGACAGGGGGTAAGTGTATTAGAAAATATAGTATGGAAAGTAGATTTTGAAAATTACTATTAATATTGTAAAATGCAAATGTAAAATTATGGCTAAAAACACAAAATTAAGTAGCTAACATGCCTATCAACAAATATGGTTTTACAAGATAAATAATTAAAAACAATTGCAACTGCAAAAAGAATATACTATTTTTTTTAACGGAGTGGACGAAAGTCGCCTTTTTATGCTTATTGTTTTGCGTTCGCGAAGTAGCTGCTTTCACACGGTGTGCACAAAGTACGCAAATGCGAAGTAATAGAATCATTGTAACAATTCCCAATTCCCCGTCTTCTTGCCCTCGACTCGCTTGGCTAGGACGACAA
>UCOL01005132.1:0-12516 GCA_900474335.1 Ormyrus nitidulus
TTATTTTTGTTCTCATATCTGAAATAACGATACAAAATAGTAATTTTTACTCCTTTTTTTCTCTCAGTCTATAACTGTACCACCTGCTTAAAGCACCGCGTAATCGTACCGTCCACCATAACATTCTTACCCCATCTTTTCAAAACCTCTCCATATTAAAACGTCGAACGAATCCTCCGCTGAAATTAAAACAAATCCCTGGCAACACTCCGCGGCACTTAGGCACCACCGGAGCGACTCCCGCCTCCTCCTCCTTGGCGCACCCAGGCCGCGTATCTCCTTACGCGAAAAATCTGCAGACGCGACCGAGCGGCGAGGTGGCTTTTCTTCAAAGCTCCCCGCGGAGACCGCCGCCGCGCGGCGCGGCCTTTTCTTCTCCGGTTTCGCCCGGCGAGCGACCGTTTCAGCCGCCCGGGAACTCCCGCGAGGCGACGCGCGGCCTCGGCTGGGATTCTGAGAGCGGGGAAAGATGCCGCGGGCCGGGTTATTGGTTCGTTAGGCTTCGTTAGGTAAACAGTGGTTTGGTTTTATTTGTAAAAATAATAATATCTGGAGGTATTTTACGTGGTAGAATTCAATCCTGGTGTAATATTTTACCAATATTTCTCCAAGGTTGGCCCAATATTGTATCGATATTTTACTAATATTTCTCCAAGGCTGCGTAAATATTCTGCCAAGATTTCTCCAAGATTATCCCAATATTGCCCCAATAAACTATATTTCCACATTCGGTCAGCTTCCTGCAAAAAAATGAATAAATCCCCCCCGAATCCCTTCCATCACGCTGAACTCATTAAACCGCAAACGAAGCTTGCATCCACGCCGTTTTATCATTCCCCGGAGCCTGTATACCTACGAAACGAAACCCCATTACACCGAGGAGTCCGCAAGGCGGCGCAAAAAGCCGACATCTCCCAATCGCATTCAGCCCGGCACACAATGAGAGAGACCTCGGCCGCGGCGCGCACAACCCTCGTTCGGGGGCACCGCAATCGAAGATAATTAATAGCCGATAAGGCTGTGCCGCGTCCTGCGAGAAAAGACGTCGTCGTCCCCTCGCCGCGCGCCCCGTACACATACGTATGCATTGGATTCGCAGGTCAGTGAGTTGTCGCGTCGCCTCGCGTGTCACCCGGCGACATGTCAGCGGCTCCGATTTATCGCTCTCGTCAATCTCCACTGAGAGAGAGAGAGAGACGACTGACCTCCCGCCTGCTCTCGAGTTACTCACTGGCGCATACGGCTGCTGCTGCTGCCGCCGCCGCTGGCTCGGTGTGCCTTTATTTATTTATTTTTTTTTTTTTTGCTCCGCTACGTGCGCGATCTGACGTCGCGTGGAAAATTATTTATTAGTCGGAAGGAAATTGCATTGAGATAAAGGGTCGATTAAAAAAAAATAGGTTTCCGAGCTTTTTTTTTTAAGGGAAAGGCCGCGCTGTTTGTCCTGCGACGGGGCTTTCAATCGATAGTAGCGTCTAACGTTTACCGCAGCCCGTGTCCATTACAGAACAAATTCTAACATAAAAAATCGTCAAAATCACCTTGAAACTCGCGAATCATCGGCTTCTCGAGACACAACGCAGCGCTTACAGGAAACAGCCCAATTTCGCCAAGCGAAAGCCCTCGAAAACGCGTCGCGGAGTCACACTCTCGAGAGCGGCTCTCGGCGCTCTCGCCGGAAATAATGGCTCTCCCTTCGAAGAGCCCGGCAAAGGAGCGCGAGCGGCGCGCAGGTTCCTGGCTCTCTCTCTCGAGTGGCCGCTCGAGAGAGAGAGAGAGAGAGAGAGAGAGAGATATCATCGCCGGCCGATGCTATCGGGCGCACTTTTTATTACATTGTATCGCGGCGATCGCTCGGGTTTGCCTCGCATTATAGACGAGGGGTGGGGCGAGGGGTCGCGCGCTTTGTCTCGGAGGAGCACTCGGTTTAAGGGAGAGAGGAGTCGAGATCGGGCTGAAATTAGTACGGATCGCTGATTGAGACGCTGCTTCTTTGAGGACTACTTGCTTTTTTGGCTCGTGCGCCGCTCGAGTGCGGTTTTTGGGTTGTTGGCTGTTGGGTGAATAGCGACGCTCGATGGCAGATTAGGGCGGTATTTGTTGTGCTTCGGAGGTAAAAAGTGACATTGTACAGGTAATGATTGACAGACGTGACGTATTAAGGGGAGCGAGTTTTTTGTAACAACGTAAAACATTGCTCGTAATTCCACAATGGAATTCGGCAAGCTTAAAATAAAAAAAAAAGTGTCATCTCCAAAAGCAATCAGCGCTCGGCGAAAATAATCACCACCGGCAATTCCATCATTTAGCCGTCCTCGGCTGCCGCAAAAGCATCGAAGCCAGCGATTTTTACCTCGAAATAGGCGCCGTCATATCTGGCCCGGCAAAAAAAAACAAAAAAAAAAAGAGAAAAAAGCGAGAAAGAGAGCCGCTTGGGGGCGAGAGATATAGAGATCCGTATCAGTCCGACGTATTAATATTTCCGAGCGAGAAGACACGATACGCAAATTCGGAGGCTTGTCATGTACAGGCGCGAGCCGCGATCTCCCCCCGCCGGCTCTCCTCGTTTTATACGCTCGCGCGTACTCGCAATTTGGCAACAATGCCGGCCCCGAGAGAGAGAGGCGCTTGACCAATATGAGCATTTATCGGCCGCGCCTATATAATCGGCTTTGCCCGCCGCCGCGCTCGCAAACGAAATCTAGCTTTGTGCATATTGCGAGAGAGAGGGGGGCGATCTCCCTCCTCCTCCTCCCCGCCGGCGCGATTACTTCTTCTTCGCTGTGCTCTTTGTTCGGGGCATCGGTTTGCTGCGAGCCTTTTTTGCGCGTTGCGCGCGGCGGCGGCGGCTTTCGGCCTTTTGCGCGATTGATTCGCGGGATCGGCGTAGCCGCGTTGAGAGAGAGAGAGAGAGAGAGAGAGATAGAGCTTTTTGCCGATTTCGGGCGACCGCACTCGGCTGTGAAAAATTATTTCGAGCCGCGAAGCCAGAGGGTTTTAAATGCTCGATTGGCCGATTGTTTCGCTGGAAATTCGGAGGGACGTCGACGCGGCGATGGACGCGAGTCGGGCGAGGCGGGAACGGGGAAGGATGAGCGCTTTGTCGAGGCTGGTTTAGTTTCTGAGTTTGACTGAAATTGAATTATTCTAATATTTCTCTTTGTCTTTGTTGGTAGACTGCAGATCGACGAGTGCAGTAAAAATTTTATTCATTTTGTGCTTTTATTGTACTGCGTTGATTAAAACTAATTTTTTCATAAAAGAGTTCTTTTAACTTCCAGTGCAGCTTTCCAAAACAACTCAAAAAAGCCATAATTTCCAAACCACTGGAGTTATAAGGGAAAATCAAACCGGGAGATTTTCCCTTATAACTCCAGTGCCTAACAACGGAGCCTATTTTCGTCCCGGCGATCGGCTGCTTTTCTCCGCTCGGCACTTGCGGTCTACCGACTTTGGCCGAAAAGTGTCATTCGCCGCTGCGGCGAGCAACACTTGAACTGTCGCGCGCGAGGCCACTTTCGAGATCGGGTTTCGCGCCGAGCGCCAAGCCTGGCGTAATCGACAATTCCGCGAATTCCTCGGCAGGTATATATACATATCGATCGTCGGTGCCTTCGTGGCGCCGCGAGAAACTGGGATGATTAACGGTGGAACGGTCTTACGTTGTTGGGTGTCTATCCAGATAATTATTATTATTTTTCTTTAAATAAACTTGATTTTAGTAAGTACTTTTTACAAGAAATAGTAGTCATTTAGAACGGCATTTTTGGATCAAGAATAAACAGAAGTCCAAGTGAATTCTTTAAATTTCTTGAACGCTTTCAAGAAACGAAATATCTTGTCAAACAATTTCCGTAACAAAATTATCATGCAAAACCAGCGAGCCCAATATGTTATAATCGCAATGCGCAACGATTACATCCCACATCAAAATTCAACTCGTTTACTTATGCGTCGAGTGCACTCGAAAATCGAAAGTCAAAAATTTCCGCTCCGTCCCACTTTCCATAACAAGCGCCTTCCTTCCGCAATATAATCATCCGAAAAAGTAGTCCTCGCCTCGGAGAGGACGGAAGGGGCGGACAAAAAGGGCCGATTTCTGCATGAAAAAGCCGGCGAGCGGGAATGACGCATATATGTATCGGGGCGATATATCCGTCAGCGATAATCAAGCGAGCACATCCGCACGACGACGACTTACAAAGGCCGCCTCCGTAGTCTCTCTCTCTCATTGTTTCGTCACCCTCTCGGGGCGGGGGCGGCATAATGGACGCCGAGACGCGCGTCGGAGGGGGGCGCACGAAAAATGACTTGTTTCTTCCGGGAGAGACGCGTGCCCGCAGCCCAGGCACCTGATCGGGCGCCTGACGACGGAGCGAGAGGCGAGCTTCCGACGTTGAACGGCTTTTTCGACGGTTATGTACTCTGTTGCGCTTCCTTCCGCCGAGCTTTTCGACGGAGTAATTGGGATAATGAGGCGTTCGTTAAGGGGATTGAAAGTTGGGAAGAGGTTTGTTTTGTTTGTTATGGTTTGATGATTTATTGGTAGGTTGTATAGACGCTAAGATTATAAATATATTTAATTTTTATAAATTATATAAAAATTGACGGTGAGAAAGAAAATATTTCGATAAAATATGAAAATTCATGCTCAATATATTTAGTAAAAAAAAATCAATTTATCGGCAAAATTACGTTTGCATTTAATATAACGTATTGAGTAAAAGTATAAAATGAATAATAATTAAAGCAGACTCAACGCAATACTATAATAACTCTCAATTTCTAAAAAAAAACTTTCTTACCATGCAAAAAACTGAGATTACAAAATTAGACATCTCGCAATCTGCCTCTTATACCCCTATAAAATTCCCCACCGCCTCTCAAGCCAGCAACAAACTCTCAGCGCAGCTCTCACCTGCGACTCAAAGACACCCCCCGAATGGCGAAACACAATCCAGTCGCGAGTCGCGGTCGAAAGTTCCCAGGAAGCTGCGGGGGCTCCGGCTGTTTTCTTAATCTCGGCGGCCGCGGGGAAACAAAGCGCGGACAAGCAGCGGGGAGTCGGCGCGCAGATGCCGCCGCCACCACCACCGCCGCCGGCCGGAGCGAGGAAGGATTGACGATGGCTCGATTGATGTATCGGCTGATTGGCATTGCTGATTTCGAGGGGCTGCCAAAGGGAAGTTAAGATGTGGGCTGAGTTGAAGGTGGATTGTTCTTGGTGTTTTTGCTTTTATTTCTCAATATAGGTATACTCTTCTTTTTTTGTAAACCTGTATGTGTTACGTCAGGTACATTAATCTAAATAAACAAATCATATTCCTTTTAATAAAAATAAGACTAATGATCTGTCCGAGCTAATACTTTTGATAAGTTCTCACCTCTCTTCAATCTGGTTGATCCTCTCTCATTGACCTCAGCTCGGAAATATCATTAGAGTCTTATTTTTATTAGAAGATTATTATAAACGAGCATTAGAGTCATCTAAAAAATGATGCACGGCGCTAAAAACGCTTAACTTCGCTTATTTTAATAGTTTTTGTCAATCGAGTCTCGCGAGCTCGACTAAAAGTCGCAGCACCGCTCGAGGTATTTAAAAAAAGAAAAAATGATCAAAACATTCTCATCGAATCCGAGTCGCGGAGTCTGGTGCAACAAAGCAGCGACTTCCCTTCATTGTCGGCGAAGTCGCCGCGGCATCACGCGGCGCTTCACGCAGAGATTCCCAAGGGAACAATCGCGCGAGGGAAGAGATTTTTGCAGCTATACATACCGGCATGTTGCTCCGAATGTTCGCGCAGCACCCAGGATTTTCGGAACAATGCCAATGTTTCCTTTTTGCGCAGTCCTCCGAAATATTTACAGGTGCAAGTTCTGTCCGCTCCGCAAAGGGATTCCTCGGAGGGAAGGAAAATATTAACGTTAGAAAATTGTTTGCGCTTGTAAAATTCTTTGACTCCTACCAGCTCGGTCATTAAAATTAATTTGCAAGAAGGGCAAGATAAATCTCGCGATCACTCAGCCGGACTGCCGACGGCAGTTGGCTCTCCGCGCGGCAACTGGCCCATTTTGAATTTCCAATTTTCTCGAATTTTGACACGCGAGACTTCCGCTCGCACCGAGCCGCGCGGCCGTGTCCTCGATGACTATCGCCTCTCCTTCGGTTTCATGCATTATATGTAATTCCGAAGAACAGAAAACCTATACATCTCGTCCTCGGAGGATGCACCTGCGCACAATACACGGCGCACCTGAACAATTTCGATGACAATCGAGGAGGCGACTGGCAACAATGCGCGCGGTTGTTCAACGATCGTTCGCACGAGGATAGCAGCTTTGAAACAGCGAGCACTGAAATAATGCTTGAGCGCAACCAACGCAGGAGTCATCTTCAATTACTCTCTTAAACGGAATACGTTAAACTCGCCAATTTACGACAATATCCTTCGCCGAGAATTCGCACAAATAAAATCACCAGCGAAACGTCGACGTCCGATCGAAGGAATTTTTCCCCGTCTCTCCTCGACCCCCCGACGAAAGCTCCCTGGCTTTTCGGGGCGAAAGTTTCAATCCCCCGACGGCGCGGCTCTCCCCGCTGGGCAGCAGCAGCCGGCGCCAGCAGGATATTAATTTTTCCGGAAGTTCGCCCTCTCCTTCGGCGCGCCTTTTTTCCGCGCTTTTATTCATTCCCAGCCGGCGGAGCGGGGGGAGGGGGGAGGAGAAAAAGGCGAGAGAGCTTTCTTAATACGCGCCGGGCGCAAATGAGCGCCTCGCTATTAATGAGATCGGCCGATTTCTCTCTCCGCCGCGCGAGTCTTCATTATGTTAATAGACTTGCGGTTATTCTTTTCGTCGTTCGGTCATATAATGCGATTTTAATTCTTCGCTGGGCACGAATGAGGTAGGATCGGTTTAGGCCGAGTTCCGGAATTAAGGAGATATTGGTTTCGTTTAGTTTGATGGTTCCACTGTTATAATTGGACGAAGGTTCTCTGTTTTGCCGCTGGGTGGCAGTCTCGTTCGCGGGAAATCGAGTTTAACAGAGTTAGCGGAAAATTAATATACTGGCTTCAACCGATAGGCGGCCCAGTTTAATTTTAAATTAATGATTTATTTCCTGCTCGCTAAGCGAAGGTAAAACTCGAAATCTACTTTACAATTAGACTATTGCAATTACGAGCTCGAGCTCCTCAAGCTTTCTGAGAGTTTAACCTCAATATGATTCAAATCAATTCACTGATCCGGAAAATCACGCATCCAATCACCAACCACTACAATCGAATCATCAATCCTCACCTTCGGCCCCAACCCAAATCCACTCCTCCAAAAGATCAAACCTCAAAACCTAAGCCAATTCCTCAAAAAAACTACGAACAAACCCGCGGTACAAACAAAAGGGCAGAAACTCGGGGGACTCCCCGGAAAGAAGAGGTCCAAAGCCGCGCTCCGCAAGTTCGACCGGAAGACAAGGGGCTGCGGTCTTGGGGCCGGCCGGACGAGCGGAGCGGAAGCGGGATTGGACGGTCAGCGGGCGAGCCGATTTAATTGGTAGCTCTCGCGCGCGAGCGTGTGTGTACCGCGAGATTTAATTATGCCGCTCGATTGCCCGATCGGCCGCTCGGCCTGGGTCCGAACGCTTTGAACGTCGAGGACCGGTCAGCGCGTGGGAATGGAGGCGCTCCTCGATTTTCGCGCCTCGGATTAGTTTTCTAATTATCGGCGGAGGTTTTGATATTGCACGGGAGGATGGTTGTAATGCGGCGTGGTGAGCGTAATTTTGATCTTTGTTCTTAGTTTAATAATCGCTTAAAACTGTTAAATCGCTTTTAAAACATTGATAACTCATCCCACTTGGATTTTTGAAAAAAATGTGTTTGCGATCGACGTATTTTTTAGCATCTCTCCGAAAAATCAAAAACGTCTCAACGTTGACGATAATCTCGGATTTCACCCGAGGAGGGAGTCCTTTCAAAAAATCAGTACTCTCGAAGATGAAATGACACGAAAGGTCAGAGCCTCGTCGTCGTCGTCGAATCCAATCCGACACTCGATCCCAGCGCCGCCCGCGTCGCGAGCACACATTAAACGATTCCTCCAAAATTCAGCAGAATCTCGCTCGCAGAAATTACTGCAGAATCCGCGCGGAAATATCCGTCCCCCCGCCGGCAGAGTGTCGATCGAAGGGTGGAGCGAATGAAATATTCTCCGCCGGCGACGAGATAGTCGTCATGGAAATGAGCCGAGGCATTTCGCGCGATATGGAGAGAGAAGTCCCCCTCTCGCCTCTCTCTCTCTCTCCCGCCGCTTCGGTTTTGTCGCGCGGACTCGGACTCCGAGAAAGAGGAGGCGATATTAAATTTCTGGAATTTTGCGGCGAGACGCGATTACCCGCGCGGGATCTCCTCTGCGCGCTCGGTTGTGTTTCTTCGAAGGGTTCGCCGCGGTATTTCGAAAGCTGGTATTTGATTGTTAATTTTAATTTGAAATTTGTCGAGCCGCACACCGAGCTTTTGGCTATTTTTCCCTTTTGAAGACGAGCTGAGGGAATTTCGATGTTGGGTTCTACAATAGAGGTTTTGTATTTTACATTAAATTAAATTGCTCGGTTAAATGCAATATTTGGATGAACGACGCGATAAAAAGTTTAATTGTCTTATTATTCGAAGTATTTTGAATTTTTAGTAAAACCGCGCGGACGTCGAAATTATTTTTCTGACACGTTATACGAGTGTCCACGTGCCGAAGTGCTTGTGTTACATATACGCCAGAACTTTTTGTGGTTTATTCGTGTAAACCGCAACATTGTCTTATATAGCACCGACTGGACCGACCGACAATTTGAATAAGTGTACTCTGCGGCGTCGATGCTATTTATTTTTATATAAGTTTAAAACTGAATCATTAATTGATACACGATTATTAAAAAACATTTAGTCTTAAAAGCACAAATTAAAATAGCGAAGACGATCAAAATTGTGCCAAACGGGGAACCAGGAAGAAAAACCCTCAAAATTCGTAAATTTTTCGTTTATTATTCCTATAACCTATGAGTTAAACACAAATGTACATCATTTACAAGTTGAACAAAGAAGAGTCTCCCACCCGACTCCCCGCTCAGGGAAAGGCGAGGATGTACCTCTCCGCGACGGGGGCGGCGGCGGGCACCTGGTAGTTGGCCGTGTAGGTGGCGTATCCGCCGCTGAGCGGCACGACGGGGGCGACGGCGTCGTGCTGCACCTGAATCTGCGCGAGCGGCTTCACCTCGAGCTTGGGGGCGACGAGCTTCTGGGTCTTGGCCTCGACCGCGGTGACTGTGAGACTCGGGGCGGCCGGGGCCACCTGCAGGCTGCCCGGGGCGACCTCGAGCTTCTGGAGGGGGGAGTAGGCGTAGATGGGTCCGCGGAGCGGCTCGACGTTCTCGGCGCGGATCTTGGCGAAGTAGCGCATCGCCTCGAGGTCCTGGCGGCTGACGTAACGGACGCGCTGGAGGCGGCCGTCGGGATGCGCCACGTAGTACTCGCCGCGCTCCTGTGGCTGCTGCTGCTGGCGGGAGGAGGGCTCGTCGATGTCGGCCTCCTCGTTCTGCAGCTCGTTCACGGCGTACTCGGCCTGCAAAGTGGAGCGAGGGTTTTTGCAATGTTGGAAATGTTTGGGAAGTATTGTGAGCGCGAGACTAATTGATTGAAGCGGAAAGCATTGTCGGTTGATGAACGAACAATCGGTATAGTGGTTCAAAATAAAAGACCCGTTGATTAGTGTGTAAAAGTTACGAAAAATAAATTATTATTTTTTCAACAATAAACGTCGAGAAAAATCATTCTAATTCAAGCCCATCAACCTTAATCGCCTGGACATTCTAATTAAAATTGAGAATAATGGGAACTATTATTTAATATTTTTTTATACATAGATAAATAAAAGCAAACGACAATAGATTGATCAGTAATTGAGTAAAAATAATGAAACTTCTGACCGAACGTAAAAAGCAACGTTTAATGGTTTACTATAGGAAAACCAAAAAAAAAAAGTATCAAAAACTCACCTCGGTGTCGGGACTGGCAGTGATGGGCTCGTCGACTTCAGTAACGTTGGGAAGGTCAGTGGTGGTGGGGTAATCAGGGGCACCGTACTGTTGCTGGGGAACTCCGTAGGTTTGGGGTGGTTTTGGAGCACCGTACTCTTGCTGCTGCTTGGCGAAAGCATTGAACTGCTGCTGCTGTCCATTGAACCGTTGTTGCTGCTGTCCAGCAAACTGTTGCTGCCTGGCGAACTGCTGGGTCTTCACCACCTGGGGGGTTTGCTGCTTGCGGGGAGATGGCAGAGGCTCGACTTCTGCGGGGCCGTACTGCTGCTCGGGCTGCTGGGGTTGCTGGGGAGGGCCGTATTGCTGCTGGGGTTGCTGGGGCTGCTGCGGCGGGCCGTACTGTTGCTGGGGTTGCTGGGGCTGCTGGGGAGGGCCGTATTGCTGCTGGGGCTGCTGGGGCTGCTGGGGGGGACCGTACTGGTTCTCGGGGGCCTGCTGCTGCTTCTGGCTGCGCTGGGGGAGGTTGAAGGCTGGGCCCTCGGGCCTCCAGCCGCTCGGGGCGTACGGGCCCGAGGACGGCTCCACTTGCTGGCGCGCGAAGAAGTAGCGCTGACGGTTCGCCGGCGGCTCGGCGAAGGTCACCGCTAAGCAGAGGGCGAGACATGCGAGTACCTGGAAATCGATTAGTTTTCGTTGTAATATTTTTATTGAAACGTTATTCTAGTTTTTATTTGTAAAAAAGTATTAGTACGGAAAATTAAAAAAATAAATAAATATCAGCGAGTGGTTAAAAAAATAAAATCTCAACGGGCGAAAAATCTTATTTCGCGGGAAAACAACAGTTCTCTTCGCCGGATCCACCGTACCTTCATGGCTGGGCTGTGCTGAGGTGTGCCGTGAGGAGTAGTCGAAGCGACTGATTGCCGAAGTCCGTCGCCGGCGGGATATATATACGCGGTGGAGCGGCGCGCGCTAAGCATGCTTAATGCACCGGCGGGCCTCTCGGGCCGTGTGTACAGTCGCCGCGTTGACATTGGCCGCGTTCGCCGTGTGTCTCGCGCGCGGGAGAGTTTGGCTCGTCCCGGCCCGCCGAAAATTCACCTTGCTTTGTCTCGCGGCCTTCTTTGTCCCGCGTGTCGCTGGAATTCGGGGAGTCTGCACGGGCGCGGCACTCGCGGTTTGTTTTTTTTTTCTCAAGCTCGAGCTGCCACTGCAGGCTTTATGGAAATTTGCCGGATTCCCGAGCTAAGCGGGGAGCGGTTGCAATTTTTCAGATCGGTGTAATTCGGAAGCAGTTTTTAGAGCGGGTGTAAAGACATTATTCGAAGTTGTTGAAATATTGGCAAATGCTCTCTGGTAGAAAATTAACCGATTTCGCTGGTTAACGTGTGCTTTTAATTATTTGATAATGATAGTAAATAATAGAAATCTGTCGTTTTTATCTAGTGCAAAAATGGCTTAAAATTAGTTAAAAAATTCTTAGCGATATTACCAGGGCTAATTCTATTTACGAAGATGACTTTTTCAAAATTCAAAAGTGGATCAATATTAGTCGGAAACTTGTTAATTTTTAAACCTGAAGAACTAAAGTATTATAAAAAGTTGAAGAGTTAAGAAAAACTGAAGCAGTTAATGACTACATCAAATGTAATTATTTAAATTTATTTAAAAACTTTTAAAACAGATCAATTTGTAATAGTAACATCACAGTTGTATTTATATATGCATTAAAGATAGTATCATCCTTTTTTCCGATCCTAACAAGTGCTTTTTGGTTTAGCCTTGGAACCAACCTTCCTTTTGGTTTAGCCTTGGAACAATAAAGATTTTTGGACGAAATTTTTTTCTTCATATTTTAACATTAGAAAACATATCCCGAAGTTACAAGGAAATCCGTGACACCAAAAATGGTGTCCTCTCCTACTCAGAGGTAACACAAATAACAAATTTTTCAATAAACCCAAATACGCATTAACTCTCATTATCCAAAAAAATGCCCTAAACTAATAAATTTATCAAACTAATCTATATAAAGTTACTCCCCTAGTAGAAAATAAAGCAGTCCTGCTGGTTAAGATATTAAGCATTACCTAATTTTTTTAGCTAATTATATAAGATTCATATTTTTTAATTTCTGGCTAGGTATCTGTTAATGAGCAGTAGTGCTGAAGGCTAAAGTTACCCTCTGTATAAAGTAAAATTAACCTCTTAAAAACTATTTCTTTAATTTTTCAAACTATTTTTTTAAATAATAAATACTTATTTATTAATGTATGAATTAATTTATTTATTCATTTATTCACTTATTTATTTATTTATGTATTTATTTATTTATTTAAAATTGGTCACTAAATAGAAAGCAACCATCTTCTGTTTCAAAAACGTGACGAAAATAAGAAATTATTAGCTAGTGAATAACCAAAAACAAACCATAAATCGCATTTCTGGCTATTCATTAGGTAAAAACTGCTTAAGATTTCTATCAGGGT
>UCOL01005133.1:0-12480 GCA_900474335.1 Ormyrus nitidulus
CCATACAGACATTTTTCAAAAATCATTTATTCTTGTTCCTGACACCTTAAAATACAGTTATAACCGTTTTTTTTAACACAAAAATTACTATCACAATGCTTCCTCTAGGAGGAAGCAATTGTTGGCGAACAAATATCTGTTTTTAAAGCTTTCCGGCACGTGACGACGAAGAGGCCGTCATTTGTATATGCCGTGACACGAGGCAATTCCTTGATAATTTTATTTAACTAACAAGTCATTATTATTTTAAACAGTCAAAATTAATCAAAGGATTGATTTGGGATCATCTTATCCCTTAGAGGGTTATAAATCCATGAAAGAAGCGACCAAGCTACAGACGCGCGAAGAGGCAGATCTACGAGCGTTCGGCAACGGCGGAAAGTGTCGGAAAAAATACAGATATAAATATGCAAAAAAAAAAGGAAAAGCTCGTGTAAAAAAACGAAACAAAAAGGTTGCTATATGTAAAAAGCTGATATTAAACGATTCAGATTTTGTCAATCGTTCGTTGCGTGGCGAACTGTTGATAGAGATTAAAAGTTGTTACTCTAAAAGTTTTAAAATCGTTCAAAAGTTATACGAACGAGAATAAATTAATTTAAAATAAAAAGTTTATTAATTATTTACAAAAATTCCCCCGACTAATTAAGTCCAAAACAAAAATAATAGATAATTTTTTAAATTATACGCGTACCTGTGTGACACAGATTTATCTCAGATAGCCAAAAAACAATTTTATTCAGTTGAACGACTACCTATGCAGGATTGTACCATTCAAGCTTAAATTTGATCATTAGCGTGAAAAATTATGCAAACGATTCGATTCCAAGCTCAAAAATATAAAATAAAAGTTTATTTGGTCCATACTAATAATCTTGATTGTGATACGCTTAACTATCTGAATTCGTCACGCGCCGTTGCCTGTTAGATCCTTCGAAAAACACGCGGAAACAGGTTTCTGCGGTCTCGGTGTGGTTTTCGGTTTTCCGCTCATTCGGGCGCCTCTGTCACCTGCGTCGTCAAGGCCGACCGAGGCGTTCTTTATTTTCTTATCGCCATTTCCACAAACGAAACACTGGATTTAAAGGCGTCGCGCGGGCTTTTCGAGGCGGTCTGATATTTTCAATTATTTAAGAAAATTCAAGGTTTTCATTAATTGCGCTTACGAAAAGTATCTGTTTTTTTGACAGCGAACACACAAACGTAAGAGATAATACAAGTAACAATGTCAACGATGAAAACAGTTACTAAATTCCTATTTATTTTCAACTATATTATAATAATATAATATTACTATAATCACTTTACCACAAGTTTTCTATAAAATATTCTCAACGCAAACCTCACAAGTACAGCACCCAGTAATTATCGAGTAACATAACTGCACTTTACCATCAGGTTTTATATCACAATCGCCAACTCGATCTCGAAAAATCAGTTCTTTCCGATCCCCAAAAAGCACCCCGTCGCGATTAACGCGCTTGCGCATGCGCACCGGCTGGTGTCGCGCGATGTCGCGTGCACCCGTCTCTCAGGAAGCCGTGCGCGCGAGCGGCGAACTCGGGCGATTTTCCACGCCTGGCGAGGAACAAAAAAAGCCCGCCATGCTAATGGATAATTCTTACGCAACGCTCAGACGTGGCGGAGGAAGATTTTTTTGCCGATTCCTTCCAGGGGACATATTGTACTTTCGTACCGACGAGCGCCTGTCTTAATTTATTCCTCTTCATTGTGCAACCTGAGGCGGATTTCAGGAGGGTATTGACACGCGACAGAAGAAATGCTTTAGCCGTTAATAGGTGGAGATTCCGAGTATATATGAATTACAAAGGCGGCATTTACAACTTTTCGCGTTTACCTGTATATATAGTTAATAGATTTCCCAGTATGTTTGTAAATGAATTATTCAGATTTCTGATTGCAGTGCTTGCGATGGAAACGTAAATAACTACTGTGAATATATATAATTATGGTAGGAGAATATATTATTTTTAATATTATACAAAATCAGTACAACGACGGTACATAGACTATGTATACCAATGTATGTGTATACCAATTTAACCGTAACCGATTACGTGACATAATAAAGCAGGATATTATACAGATTTCTTGAAGCCTTGAAAAAAAAACAAAAAAAAAAATGATGAAGCTCGGTTTCTACAGTGTTTTAGAAAACTTTACAATTACACGCGTATTGAGATGATAAATTAGTGAAATGTAGCATAACCAATACAGATGCTTATGAAGTGCCCTACTGTTTCTCGGAGTGTCAAAGGCAAGTCTAAACCGCGATTTAGATTGTCCTAAGTCCATTGGCGTTACCTCGATTGACTCGGAATTTCACAGTCGCTTTCAAGTAGATCCTTTTATTGCCGGTCGCAGGACTCGGATTTTTTTTTTTTTCGTAAAATCTAACGACGCATAAAAAGCTTAAGTGCATTCATCTTAAAAAGGCCTTTTTAGCCGAGCGCGCAATAATATAATAACCTCGGGAGTCGTTGCCGTTCCGATTGTCTAAAAGTTTCACAGCCGCATTCCTCGCTGCTCTATTCCTTTATTGTCCGTTCG
The DNA here is from genome assembly GCA_900474335.1 of Ormyrus nitidulus. NCBI lineage: Eukaryota > Metazoa > Arthropoda > Insecta > Hymenoptera > Ormyridae > Ormyrus > Ormyrus nitidulus. Next base: position 2,572 of record UCOL01005133.1, read on the forward strand.
GCAATTTTTCGACGCTAAGGATTTTAAAATATTGCAACAGATTCACCTTAATTTTGACGGCGAAAACTGAGCTCTCGCAATGTCCTAAAAAAAACCGCGAAACATTCCATTTGCGCGCATTAACGAGCATCAGTGGCCGATCCCTCAAACTCAAAGCTCGAACTAAATAAATTTGCTCTAATTGCGACAAAAAAACTCGCCGCCGCAAGGGAACAAAAAATTCGCACTCACTCCGCAATTTGTAAGTACTAGCAGTTACAAAGCCAATTAATAACGTCGACGACACGCTCGCGACGCTAATCCAAAAGCGGGAAAACGAAACGGGGTTTTCAAAACTAAACGGAGAAACCCAGGAGAGAGAGAGAGAGAGAGAGAGAATTAAGCGTTGCACCCAAGTTCGACGACACTATATCGAACTCACCGCGATGATGTTCGAAATTACCTAACCCCGCGCTCGAGCAGGACTTGAACTTTCACTTTTACGAGATATTCGAGTAATGCGCGCGCGTGCCGAGTCTGCGCCCGCGGTTACATCGATGTGCGTATAATATCCATTCATTTTTACGGCTGATCGATCGACGCCCATTAGCTTTCGCACGTTTAATTAACTCGTAAAGCACAGGCAGAGAGACTCGCGTTTCGCGCACTTGTGCCTTTCAATTTGTATTTGCGCTTTTTCTACTTCTTTTTTTTTCAGCGAGACGCTTAGTTTAATGCATTTACAAATATTAGGTCTTGCGTTTGTTATGAGCAGATTATTCGTATAGACAGTAAAGTAACCAAGGTAGATGTAGATTCTTGCAGTCCGCGAATATACTTTATGTAATTAGTTTATAATTATTGCTGAAAGTTCGTTTCGCGGGATAACGTTAAAGTATACGATTTTTAGATTTGTATACGAACACCTTAAAGATGATACGCGCGTTATGTAACTCCTGCGTTTTGATTTTTCAGCAAGTAGAAAAGTTTAACGAATATATACATGCAAAAACCGAAGGTATAACTTTTTAATAACTTTTTTATTAATTTCAAAGAGAATTCCCCGACGCGAATTATTGGGAATTTATTTTATAACCGAAAAAAAATTCAAATACGTCGATAAATATTTCTATGCCAGAAAAAGTTGATTAATAATCGAAGAGGCTCGCAACGAGTTTTCCTACTTAAAATTTCAATGTTGGCCCCCGTGCAAGAGGCCTCCAGCGTACAATATTAATGAATCATCAGCATTTCTAATGCGCTTTTGCATTTAATCCGTGGAAAGATGTGGAATCCTTCAGCAGGTTGAAGATCCGAACTAATCGCGCGAGAGGCGCGTTAGAAGAATTTTTTTTTTTTATTATTATTTTCTAATTGGAAATTAAGTGGAAATTAATGCGCTGACCTTATTTTACCTAAAGTAAAAGTCGAAGGAGCACCTTCGAATTATTTTTTTGTAAAACGCGCCTCACTTTTCATTACTCGCGTAAGAAAAATTCTCTAATATTAAGTTCACCAAAGTGATGATATCCGAATGTGGAGACAACAAGTTCGGGCACAAAATAAGTCGGAATAAAACTCGTCTGTATATAAAAAGGAAAATGTTAATAAATTTCATACAGGAAACTTCCAGTGTCCCGAATATCTTTATATGCGTGCCGCGTATGTAATTAAAAACATTGTATAAATAAAAAAATCGATTATTTTATTTACAGAAAGTGAAGAAGCTTCGTTCTACATTCTATCCGGTTTATTAGTTCTCCGCTTATAGAGATAAATATTATTTTATTTGTACAATCCAAGTTCATCGATAATTTATTCACACAGAATAGATTTACCGATTTAAAGATTTTTTTTAATAAAGAAATTAATTTTACCGTATTTCTGAAATTTAAAAAAAGAGAACACAATTATATTAATATATAAAATATATTAAGTGTATAATCTAGTTTCTAACTATTAAATAAACGGAAGCAGCAGTGTCCAAATTAGAATCTTATATAAAAAGCCTACATAAGTATGCTTATACACCTATAGTTATATAAATTTATATACCTAAGGTTAATCCAGATATCATAATACTTCCATAAATTAAAAAAAAAATTGAATAAACACGGACGCTCATAAATAATTTATTTCCAGATTTCACACTTTCGTAATTGTCTGCATGTAAACGACGGCTGCTTAAAGCATTACTCGCAACCGTCAACAATTAGCCGCCGTTAAACTTTCAACTTTCATTAGCTTCGGAGCCGCTTTCATCCGCTCTGATAAAGCTCGAAGTTTAGCCGGCAGGAAATCGTCGCGGCCCAAGGAGGAATTAAAAGCAAACACGTATATCCCGGACCCGCGGGCACAATAACATCCGTCAATGCCGCTAGACGGCAAACACAAAGGAGAAAGAGCAGCAGGCGGGTGTATAGGAAGCGATACCGCGGACAGTTAAATTAGTCGCCTAAGCGTTTCCTCCCGGATTAGCAGTCCGTTCGCGCGGCGCAATTACAATGTCGCAAAGAATCCTCTTGCGCAAGGTGCAGAGAGTCCAAGTGTAAGATTCAGCCGCGGCGAAGTCGACCGACATCCATCCTAGAGACGCTCCGCGCGGCTTTCAAAAGGGCGGACGAGGTAATCGCCGTTTTACCCCCAGGGTCGTCGCCTCGCTCTCAGGGTCAATCCAGTTTGAGTCGTTTGAGCGCGGGAGGGACTTGTCGACGAGTGCATTAACGCGCTCTAACGTGACTGTAATGTATATAACGCCATCGGTATTAGCGGCAAGGCCTCCACTGTGGAAATTCAAATATTCCGAGTTCTATCGCGATTCTCGTTATAGCTTTCGGCTTATTCGCCCGTTTCTCTCAACGAGGAAAGGCGCAGTTTTACATAATAACAAAGCCCGAATCCAGCAAACTGCCAAGATCCCGCTCTCCTCCCGGCGGCGGCGGCGGCGAAAGCGCGCGGTGCACTTCCCACCGAGTCGGAAGTCGGTGCGCGCGCGCTTGGCGTTAACCCAGATAGACGGCGCAGACCGCTCGGCGGGCGAACTTGCTCTCTTTCGTTTGCCTTTAAACGGACGGCGAGGCGAGCTCGCTCGCCATGACACGCTCGCGCCCGAGAACCGGAAGCCGGACGCACGCGGCGGGGGGGCAGCGACGCTGCGGTTTTTCTCTTTTTAGACCCTCTGCCTCTGCGTTGGTTCGACTGCGCCGCTGATTTAGGAGGAAGCTGCGAGTTTGCAGGTGAGGATATTTTCACCGGGGAGAAAGCTCGTCCCTTTGCTGACCCCCCGTGAACCGCGTTTTTCCGCTTCCTCTTTAATCGCGAGTTTCTAAAGCAAAAGGCACGGGCTTATCGGGCGCGACTCCTGGCTTTACAAGCGCAGGCCGGATAAATCTGCTTTCGGAATTTATTACCAACGCACCTTTAGAGCGAAGCTCTTCAAGCGCGACAGACTGACGCTGCGAATTATTCCGGGCGAATTTTCAAATTAATTCATTGATGATGCAGCTTTTGCGGCTAAGTTTTCGCTTTCATTGCTTAAGTAAAAACGTCTATAACTGTCAGTAATATATTACATTTATCAACCTTCCGTCTTTGTTTTTGAAATGGTTCTCGGAGTGAAATGAAAAAAGTGGAAGCAAGTTTATCCTATTCCCACATTGATATACTCCATATATATATATATATATGCATAATTCATGTTACAAAAAGATTTAGCAAAAGCGTTTTTTTTTACACTTTCTGAAGTAAGAAAACTGGTTTGACACGCGATAAACATCGTAAAGGGATTATTAACATAACATTTTTTTCTTTTATTTGACAAAAACGATTGCGCGGAATGCTCTTTACTTTTCGATTGAAAATGCCTTAAAAGCGGCAGCGTGCATTTAAATAATTATCAAATCGCACTCGAGGGCGATAAAGCTGACGGTTAAAACTGCCAATTTCCTTGTGCCTCAAACATCTTTATTACGCTGAATTTCAATTTTCCGTTCCCTCGTAATCGCCGTTCCCCGCATTATTCAGCCCATTCAAAAACTTACAAGCGACATAAATCGGCGAGCTTTCAAGCCGACGTTAGGCGCTCTTATCCTCTTATAATACGCCTCGAAACGGAGAGTAAAACACAGAGAGAGAAGCTCGGAACCTTTGCGTCAGCGCGCGTCGCCGCCGCGGCACCGAAAAGCAAACGTTAAAAATCGCCTCGGGTTGCGCAAGAGCCGGCCGCGAGCCCGGAGCTCTCCTCGGGAATAAAAGCCCGCCGGCATCTCTGGCGCACGCGCAGCCGCGTGTGTCCGCCTTTACGTAACCGCGCGCGTACGAGACTCGCGGGACCCACCAATTATTTATCCGCAAGGATCATCGACACCGCGTCGACTCGACTGGGTCGAGAGGCTGCGCCGCCGGAGCGCGGAGAGCGTCCGCGTAATCCTGGAATTCTGCCGCGCGGCGGATCAGATAAATCCGCGGGGAGCATCTATGCCAAGGTAGTCGATGAGTCGAGCATCCGCCGCCAAGTAGGCTCGACTTTTTCCTTTTTCGCGTGGAGAGCGAACACCTCTTTTTTTTTTTTTGTAATACGCCCGTTTCGAGTAAGCCTGGCGAGGAGTTTCTATGGGTTGGAAATTGGAAGGATCGCGTTAAAAATAGAATTTCGACGGGGCGTGAATTTTGAACGAGCTTAACGTCATCCTGCCCGTCACGTGGTAAGATAATACGTATACGCTATATTATATTTCATGACTTCATTGGTCTTAACTTTCAGACAAAGAGGTCAATTTATATCATATGCATGGTTTTGTGTGCTCATCTGAATACGATAACAAGGTAAGTTGTACTTTCAGGGCCGAAAGTTAACTTATGCCTGAGAGCAATACGCCGCCGACCGCATTAGAGCATACATGGAATAATACGGATTCATTACTATTATTGTGATTCTAATAAAGCTTTTGATAAAATCCCATCAATTATTAATGAATTCGAGCTTTAGGCGCGTAAAATGTATTTAACGAATGCAATGCACTCTCGCGGCTTATAAGGCGTGAAATTTTTATTCGCACTGCGTTACGCTGTAAAAATGTGTATCTTATTTACTTTGCTCATTCATTAACGTGCCGAGTATATTTGTTTAACTTTATTTACACTGAGAGAAGAAATATAGTAAAAATTACAAATAAACTTGTAAACATTACCATACGGTCTAGTAAAGTCACGACAGACTGTCAAAACCTAAAAAAAGTTACTATTACTTTGTAAGAAATTTTACTGTACTGTTTGGTAAAGTTTCCTATAATAAGGTAATTTTTTTGGTTTTGACAGTCTGTGGTGGCCTTACTTAGGCAGTATAGTAGGTAATTTTTAGTCAACTTTTTTCTTAGTATACGTTAAGGGCCACAGGAATTCTATTCTATTATGAATATATTTTACATTAAAATGTTCAGTCAGCCAATATTTCTCATTGAGTAAATTAAAACCCACTTTCGACAGGTAGAATAAATAATTGCATCTTTAAAAACTTTCTAAAAAAAAAAACATCGAGCTCGCGCCGCTAATTAATCACACGTACGCCCTTATTCACAGCTTTAGATTCTCCAAGAATTTCCTCTCGTTAAATTCACGCTTTTCATGCAAATGCAATTTCGAAAAACACGTTTTCCTCAATCGAATTCCCGATTCGTCCGGCAAACGCGTGTAGATATGTACCTATACATCTCATTTGCGAGCGCAGAAGATAAACTAAAAATATTTCGCGTCGCACGTCCAAAGGAGCTCGAGAAAAAGCGACTCGCGCTCGATCGCCCGTCACGTGGCGAGGCGCAATATCGGCGCGGCTCCCAGGGCAATTACTCGATTGGCGACGATATATAATATTAGCGCCTATTTTGCCTCGCAAGCGGCTCGAATCCGATTTCGATCGGTAAATTTCGCCGGGCAAATGTATATATAAATAATGCGCCGCGTCGATCCGCGAGCGAAGCGTCACAATTGTGATGTATGCGCGTTTCTCGGATTTTAGTATCTCGGTCACGTGGACGGGTGGCTCGATCTTATCGGAAATTACGTGCAACTTTCGACGTTCCGGCAGGCAGGAAGAGCGTGCATTCGGGGTTATAACGAAGAGAAAAATATGAAGGAGCTTGTGTTTATTTTGAGAGAAGGCTGCGTATAGTAAAGCTGGAGAAAGTGCGTATTGTACATTCTGACTCGGGCTATTATTTTTATAAGTACAAGCAAGGCTTCGAATTTATCGTACAAATACAATCCAACTTCAGCGCGCAAAAGGAAATCGTGCGTTTGGTGATCGGAGAAAAAAAAATCCTCTGGGGTTCGAAAAGCAATCCCCGCCGACGCCCAAACGTACTTTGTACAGTCGCGCGCGCGCCTCTATGACTAGCGAAAAAAAAAGGAGAATCAGACTTAATAAGATCAAGGATTGTGCCACGTGGGATGACTTCGGGAAAGGAAACGATATATGAGAATGAAGTCCTCGAGAACTGTGTGCCGCTGGCGAACTCCTCCAATAAAGGAAAATTATGCACGCACTTTCAATGCTTAACCGTCTTAATAAAGCTGCACTTTTTTTCAAGCGTTAAAGTTAATTGACTTTTTTTTTCCTTCTCGAGAGCGCCGAAATTCTACAAGGTGAGCTTTACAATTGGGTCAAAAACATTTGTGAGCATCAGATAAAGTGGTTTCGCGTTGGATAATAGACCATAATTAATATTATAAAAAGTTGTTTAACTCCTGGAAGCGCGTCGAACAAAACCTGACTTTGGCTTTCCACCACTTAAATTTCCTACAAAGCATCTGTACCATTGCAAAGAAGCGCTTATTCGAAAAATCCCACTTTCTTAAATCCTCGAAGCATTTCCAGAAAAAAAAAAGAAACACGTTGACTCACTCCGAACTCTCGCCTCGTCGAACTTTGCTCTCGCAAACAACCATCAAACAGTTTCCGATTTAAAAATCCCTCTATGAAAATAGAGTCCCCCAGGCGCGCGATGAAAATAAAAAAAAAAAAAAAAAAAAAAGGAGGCGCGTCTCGCGCCTTCGGACACAAAGCAATTGGTAACCTCGATCCGTTGCGCATCCGCCGTGGCGTGCATGGAAAAGTTGTAAAGCAAACGGTATCCAAATTCTGATGCAAAGCGAGCATTAGTATGCGGTTCGAACCGGACTGGAATTCGTGGCGTCGCGGCGCGCGATCCAGCTGTACGCGTCGCCGCCGCACGGCGAAGCCACGCCGCGTACGGAGAGTCGGCCAGGACGTACGTATAAACTGCTCGCGATCGACCGAATACAACGCGGTGTTATCCAGTTTCCGATTGCCGCGGCGCGGCGACCTTCGTCGCGGGAGAGTATAAGTACTTCCTGAAAAATATAGGGCGACGCGAGTCGCCTGTTTGGGGATTGAATTTGCGGTGTGCCAGTTTTGTTGGATCGGTTTGGAAAAAATAATGTTCATTTTATTTTCGCGGAATCGCTCGATTCGAAAAGTTTTATAGCCGTACATTTTGAAGTCAATGACACGCTTACCGAGTTGCTCTTTCTCCGGTACCGTCATTAGTTTGTACGATTCTAAAAGAAAACATATCTTTAAGAGGCAAAGGATTTTTTTTTCTTTTTTAACGTCGGCCATAAATTTCCGCAGCATTGGCAAGTAAACAATCCGATAGTTTTGCAAAGAAAGAGAGATTCGAGTTTAGAAATCGCGCGGATAAGTCGAGTCAACAGTTTTCACTTTCGAGTCTACACCTTATGCACATAAGAAGCGCGAGAGAAAAAAAAATTCAACGAGTTCCTCCAAATGCCTATAGTTAAATGATCGAATTTACGAGTGCACCAGAGCAGTTTTATATATCCGCTGATAAAATATATAAATGCGCGGCGACCGCTGCCGCTTAAAATGATCTTTCGAATGTTAAAATATACTTGGATATCAAGAAATTTTAAAAAGATATCGGACGAAATCCGGTTTTTATTAAGGATGCTAATAATTCAAGAATAAAGCTCCAGGAACAGATGAATAAACTTGGCCCTGACCTTATTCACGAAAATACGTTTCAAAGCGCCCGAACGAGCGTCTAAAAATCTCTTCGGTCTCCGGCGGCATAACCCGACAATATTGCTCGGCCGCATAAACCAGAGAGCCGCGGCAGTCGATTTTCCGCGATGTAATCGATACGCTTGTGAGAATTCGTCGACGTACTATCGCGAGAGAGAGAGAGAGAGAGAGAGAGAGAGAGAGAGAGAGAGACGGCCGATCGCATTTATCAAACGACGCTTCGGGTTCGATGACTTGACGGCTAATGACTTGTTTATCCGCGAAATCTACAAGTGGAATGTTTCTTTTCGTCGAGCAAACTGATGACCATATCCAAACTGAATGCGAAAGGATTGGCGTTTTTTTTTCTTTCATTTGACATAAGCACAAACGATAACGTTCCCGTGCTAAACCGTACAATAAACACTAAATTTATACCTATTCAAATGAGCCTTATCCGGCGACAAAATAAAGGAAACCTGCACGCCTGGATTGAATAAGACCTGATAAAAGTTGGTTCACTTTTCCTAATCTGACTCGGATGATTTATCAGCGCGACAAAAATATTCCGATATCCATTGCGTGAACCCGACTTTTATCTCGTCTCGAAAAGTCCCCGACAACAGTTTGCGCATTGTTTCTGCATCGCCGCGACAACGCGCCGACATATCCATCGCCTGGCTCGAGCAGCGACCGCAGTGAAATTTAGAAAAACCGACGCCTACATATACGCAGCCTTTTTCGCGGACGTCTGCTGTGCACGTCCTGGTTCGGCGCGAGTGGACTTTCCCACGGCGGCCGAAAGTCGACTATAGTTTCTTTTTCGTGCAATCGATCGGCATTGGTATTCTCCGCCGAGCTTCTCAGACTTTGACGGCGGATCATTGCTCTTGAATTTACGAGAGCAGTTCGCCGAGGCGGCCGTGAAATTGTAAATATTGTCGCCGTTTACAAATTTTATAGAATTACAGTTGCAGTCGCGGTACGCAGAAGGTATATTGCTCAAATAAATTGTCGAGCGGATCGAACGAAAAAAAGGACACCGGCACGCTTAATGCACTTTTTCTCTCCGCACAGCTGAGAGTACACTCGACGGGAGCGCGGCGGGGAACTAGTTATTTCGTGATTAAGCACGCGCATTTTATCCGTCACCGTCTCCGCGCCAGTTGCCGATGTAGCAAATAATTAAAGAGCGCGCGTATTCATCGTGTTGGTTCGTAAATTATTCCGCCTTTATTGCGCAATTTGCGCCGCCTCGAATTGATTGAGTAAAGGAAACTATAATTTCGCAAAAAAAAAAAAAAAAAAAAAAAAACAGACGGACTAATGGCTGAAAACTCGGTGCCGGTATAATTGTAAAGAGAAATCCGCGAATAGAAGAGATAATGTACCACTCTGCGAGAATGCATCCTACACGGATGATTCAACTTTGTCAGCGTAACGCATTTTTCCAGCCTTCGCCCGGCTCTTTTTAACCCAGTCGTAAACAGCGGAGCGAGAGGCGTTTCATTACTCCGTTTTCCCGACGAAGATACATACACCTCGATTTTCCCGGAACAGCAGATATCATTATATACCCTTCCCCAATTTCTCGCTGACCGACCGTTACGGATCTCCGCGACGAGAGAAAATCGCCAATTAATAACACACCTCGGAAATCTCGCCGGCAAGATAAGGGAGAACAATTAGCGAGAGTCGTGCCGGACCGTAAGGATACCGGACGAGTGTCAAGATCAACCGTACGCGAGGCGCAATATCGTAATTGAAAACCGGCGGCCGATTCCAGTTCAAGTCGGCGAGCGGCGCTGATGGCGAAACCTTCTCGAATGTTACGGCGCATATATATATATATATATATCGGCGCATATAGATATATATATATATATATA
>UCOL01005134.1:0-12503 GCA_900474335.1 Ormyrus nitidulus
AAAACTAAGGTTATATTCGGGTTTAGCAGATCAAAATACATACGGTTATGGTAGTCTAGTGTATGGGACAGGCCACTGTTTATTTTTTCTGGGCCTGTGTTATCATTATACTTATTATGCTAATTTGAGAATATATCGAGAGTAAGAGTGTTCCAAAAATGTATGATGTCGAAAAAGTATATTAAGCTAAAGACAAAAAATTCTGATAACTTTTTCGCATCAATTTTCGGAACATTTTTATTATATACGTTAACATACCTATTTACTTGACTAAGATTTTCTTGTGTACAACTCATATTTTATTTTGGTATCTGTAACATAAAAAATATACGTTAAATAGTTGATCGAAAACAGCGATAATTATCAAAATTCCCTCACTAACTTTCAATGTTAAATTGGAGAAATGCTTGATGCAACAGCGGACGATGTTTATAATATTCAAAATATATATTGAGCTTACTGTCAATCGAAAATAGAACAATCCATGGTAAAACTAAGACGAATAATAATTGTATATCTTCATTTTTTTATTTTACTTTAATTCTTTTACTTTACTTATTGGATTTATGTGCACGATGTAGCGATGTTTTTTAGCTACTCGTGTACCATCGTGTACATATAGTTGCCAACCTTTCGAACATGAAGTGCTCATACCACTACATTAAAACTTAACTTTCATAAGCGCTCAAATTGAACTGCACATTTGCACCGTTATTGACAAAACTCTTATAAAAGTTCGTAGGACGTTTGCAATAAAATTTGTAAAATTTTATTGATCCAGTATGCTATTTTTATAAATTATATATATTTCATCTACTTCTTCCAGCTATAATCAATATATCGTATCAACTGTTACGGGCCGCGAATTAAATTAAATAAAGATCAAGCAAGGAAGGAAGGAAAGGAAAACAGTGGACGACGGGACTCGAACCGGGGGACCACGCGATTGCGAGGCTCGTACTCTAACACCGAACTAATCACGTCCACGATGCAGCTTCGGTGCATACGAGCAGTTCTCGTATCTCCTTGTATATCGGGCTTCTTGACTTTACAAGTATTAATTTTCAAGCCGATTTATTTTCAATGCGGGTTCTCTAGCAGCGAGGTTTCTTTACATTTAACAATTCGTCCAACGTTGGATATGTCTCTTAAATCTAGTACGCGGTATAACAAAAGCTTAGATCGTGCGACAAGTGAATATAGAAGCCGCGTTCCTCGCTTTTCGAATAACGAGCTTTTCAGATAACAGCTCCCGCGAGTTAATATTTAACTTTGCGCTGAGACAATGGTGCGACTTACTGTGCGACTCGTGGGTCTTGCTGTGTACGTCGATGGTCCCGGTGGTGGTTTTCTCCTGGCGACTCCAATGCGGATCTTGCAGTTGATATCGCCTCAGCAGGATCCAAAAGGATGGAGCAAAAGAGGCAGGTCTGCTTCGCTTGGCCGTCCAAGGCACAGTGACTCGAATTCCCCGGATTCTTCTTTCTTTTCTTGATGAAGCCATCACCCGGTGAATAATTCCCCGGATTTTCTGTTCAAATCATTAATCAGCGTTGCCGTTGAAAAAAATTGCGTCTAGGGTCCCCAAATTATTGCGGTTCTCGTTCCGACATTCAAAGTTCATTTCTACAATTCGCAAGGACAACAGCAAAGTGGTTCAAATTTAAATAAAAATGCCTAAAAATTATTCGCGTATTTGATTAGTTCAACGATAATCAATGCGATTAAAAAAAAAATAACATTTTAAAATTATAATTTAATTATATTTAGTATAAAATGTAATGTAAATTTTGAACCATTCTGCTGTTTTCCGTGGATTGCAGAAATTAACTTTGAAAATTGGAACGAGAACCGAACCGAATGAAATAATTTTAAGGACCTCAGATGTAATTTTTCCAGCGGCATCACTGATTACTACCCCCCGCAACGCCCTCTCCTACTGCACAATTAGAAGCTCGCGAAATTTGAATTTTTAGACTAGACGAATGCAGGTGGACGAATGGGACCATTGCAATCTTTAAGTATAACTGTAACAATTACATTGATAAACAATAGACAATAAAAATATTCTTATCAATATAATGCAAGTCGATACAGGTACTTACCCGTCCGTGTTGTTTTCGAGGCCGTGTCTGCACTGATTCATATTTTTTTTTTGTTCGCGCAAGAAAAATTCATATATCAATTAAAAAAAAAAATGTACATCTTATACGTTACAATTTGTTAATATTCAAAATACATTTACGCGATGGTTTCGAAAAATAACCGAAACTTAATTTTACCGTGAAATTTTCTTTGCAGACTCGAAAATTATCGAATTATTTAAATACTCTTCAATGAATGAAAGCTTGAAAAGTGGCTATTTCGTCGGATGTTTGAAGTACAGCAAAGGTAAATCACTAATAAGATACAAATCCATCTTTTTACGCGCGCTTACCAATAATGTTAATTATTTTATTTCACATTTAGAAGTTTAATTTTTTTGTTAAGATATATCCATATCGAAAATAATTACAAAATAACCACTGGTACTTATTTGTCTATTACATTTTTCTTAACCCTTTACTAAAACCTCATCGTCCAAATTCAGTTACACGGCCCGTTTACCTCAAATAATCTCTTCTACAAACGTAAATAAGCATTTTATTACCAAATGACTAAATTATTGATACAATGATACCGTATTTCAGAAAAATATTTTTTTCTTTTGATCATGATTTCCTTATAAATTAGTTTAGCATGTGTGCGGAAATATGTTGAAAAATCGGTCATATTCCGAAACTTTCGGTTCTGAACTACAGGTCTTTTTCCGAATCGTCCAGTCGTACAATTTCAAAAATCCAACTGTAATAAATACAAATCCAAGCGCGATTCCAGCTACCCATATAAAGGCCATAACCTACAAAAAATGTTTCTTTGCAGCTGAAAAGAAAAGGTAATTTATTTAATAAAAAATAAATTGATCCTTACACGAAAGATTGAACTCTACCAACTGCTATTGTAGTTTTACGGTGAATAAATATTACGAGTTTTAAGATATACAGTTACTTTTTTTGGTTAACAAAACTATTGATGCTTTAAAAAAAAAAAAAAAAAACAACGACGTACCTACAAATTTATCGGAGCATTTTATAAATAATTGCCAACAAATACTTCTGGTCTTCTGAGTACAATTGCCGATTATTCATAAGTTTTGTCTATAAAAAAGGGAATTTTCACGAACACTTAAAATTTTTTGCTCTGAATTCTCTAGCCTGTTATAACAATATATCAATAATTCAGTTTTTAAATTTCGCAAATCCCGAAGAACTGAAATATTACGTATATATCCACTGATCCACACACACTTTCGCCGAACTCGTTTTTCTAGCATCGCGCAATTGTGCCTAACAGACGCGCACACATTCCAGCGAATCCTGCAGCCTTCAACGAAAAGAAACCGTACCTAGGTCAATTCCGCATGCAAATCAACCGGCGAAGCGTCTCGTCGAAAACTGGTCGACGTACACATACATATATATATCGTTCCGATCTGTAAACGCGGAGATTTTAACTTCCAAGGCACGCGTCTTCGTTGCCAAACTCCCAGCGGGCGTTCGTTCGTATAAAAGATCGACAACGGAAGGCAGGCGATCAGTTCGAATTTCGAAGCAAAGATGTTCAAGCTCGCCGTTCTGTTCGCCCTCGTGAGCTGCGCCGTCGCCGCCCCCAGGCCGGGCATCGTCACCTACTCCGCCGCGGCACCTGTCGCTTACGCCGCGCCTACCGTCCTCGGGGGTAAGGATAAGATACTTTTGAACTCGTCATTTCGTTGTAATATTATTATTTTTTTTTTTTTTTTTTCAAGTCGAGGGTAGATATTTGGGGTAGATTTGTTGAAGGGCGTTAGGAATCGAATAGTTGCTTTTGTCAGATTTTAGTTTAGGACAAAAAGTTCTCCGCGTTTTTTTTACATTTGCAATGATCCACCTCACGGTCAACTTTACCAAATAGGTGTTATCGATTGTTGACTGGCATTTTTTTCTGTTATTCGTATTTTTATTTGAGAAAATTGGCCTTCTAATGGACCAAAGGTGGACGGCGCGAATCGTCATGTGGACATTAAAGAAACAATCGTTTATTTTCTACTTACGGCCACGTTATCCCATTTTTAGATAGTCCAATAATCTTTGAAAATCACCAATCAATATTTTATTGATTAGTTTGTTCTTGCATATTTATATACACAATAATAGGAAAAAAAACCTTGCAAAAATTCGATTCCAGCAGTGAAAAGCTTCAAAATAAATATAAATAAACCACAGCCAAAAAAATTGCACTCAGGCAAATGAAAATTTCAGCCGGACCCCTGGCCTACACCGCTCACGCCGTTCACGCCGCTCCGGTGTCCTACGCAGCCCACGCCACCCACCTGGCTTACCCGTCGCACGTCGCTCCTCTCGCGTACGCCGGGCACGCCGTGCCTCTGGCTTACTCCACCGCCTGGTAGACGCGGCCGAGAACGGACGGGGAACCCGACGATCGAGCTGGTTTCGAGGAGTTTTTTTTATTTTATTCGGCGGGAAGGCGCAATGCGGTGCGCGAAAAGTAAAGAATCGGGTGAAATTGAAATTTTGTAAGAGCCCGGTTTATTTTGTTTATTGTTACCGGCAGCTGTTGTAAATGAATGTTGAAGCGTTTCAGAATTAAATAGAAAATTGTCAATAATGGTTTCAAATCAGGTCTGACCATGTTGAATTCAAATAAATTTGCACCGAGCTGAATACAAATTTTTGTCTGTTTTTAGAACGGACGTTATTCATGCATCAATGTACAAAACATGAAATAAATTAAAATAAGTGAATAATTTATGTTTAATAAAATGGTTACCATGTATAATACTAATCAAATGTAAGAATTAATAACATTTAGATTGAATGCGTAAATAATAAACAAAGACTTGTCAAATATCAAATTTAACTTTATTTATTATACATTATGTCCTTCTTCTTTTGAACATTTTTCCCTTTTTTGACGTTATATCTGTACTTGGTTTCTTCGTATAAAAATATTTTACTTCAGTACAAAACCTTACGATTAAAATCCAGCATTTAATCATGTGCATTTATAATCTAATGCTTGATGTTATATACAATGTATGAAAATGAACTTATTTGACCATTTTTCGACCATTTTTCATTAGAAACCAAGGTATTTTCTTTTGCGAGCGCAATAGACTTTAATCATCGCATACATTGCATACAAGGCCGGTGTTCGTTCTTATAACCGATAATTAATAAGCAAAGAAGAACTTAGGCAGCAAAATTTAAACAAGTTGGTTTATTATCCAACTCAACACTAAAAAAAAAAAAATGCAAAAGTAAAAGAGCATCGATCCCCTTCGATCGGCTCTTAATCGTGTCGCGTTCCCAGGACACGTTTTACAGTTTTTTGATTCAATGAAAGATTTCTTTGATTAAAAATAGAAATGTAGTTCAATCCTCAAAAATTATTAGTTATAATGTAAAAAATATTTTTTTGCTTGAACGAAACCTTTGTTAAAGAATTAATGTGCCACCGTCCATTAGGAGATTATTTTTATTGAATACGTAAGAAAATTCATTTTGTTGAATTAATACTAATATATCTTTGATGTGTATCAATATTTCTCTGTTTCAATTTATAAAACTTTGATTCAAAAAATATTTATTTCACAAATAAATTTCATTGAATCAATGTAACACTGGTTTTAGATCACCGAAATTTGTTCCTCAATGAAGCTTTCGCCTGTCTCATCCACCTCTTCCACGTACCTTCATTTTCCTCCTTCTCGAGCTTCTCAAGAAATACTGACTGCGACATAGTTCCAAAAAGTTCAATCAAATGTTCGTCCAGAACAATATCAGCTGAAGCAAATATTTTTTATTAATTATTTGGGAATTGAACATTAAGGCTACTTACATCTACTTTTTTGCAATTAAATGTTTCTTTAATTTTACCTGGATAAGTGTAAGTATTTAAATTCGTTGAAAAGTTTAGTTTGTCCTCATCTGAGCCACACAAGTCATATTCCCTTCTTTTATCAACATCAGTAAGAACGGCAACAGCATTTCCAATAGCTAAATTTAAAAAATTGTACATGTGTATATAATTAAATGAAAAGGGTCTAGTCAGATAAGGAGGATAAAAGTACCACGATGTTCACCTATTCTAATTTATGTTTTGAGTCAACTCGACGGCATTTAATTCGGAATAAAGAATACTTTGCAAAACAATTTATTTATATCCAGCTATATAAAAATCGATATTTAACGAACGAAAAACTGCAAAGTAATCTATTTTGTGTCTCTACTGGCTAAGTTATTTGTTCGGCAAGTATTTAAACAATTTTTAAAAAGCTTGGAAAAATACATATAGAAGTTTTTGGGCTGAAAATTGGTAGAAAGTCTTTTTTTATGTTGCAAAGAATTATACAACCCCGAATCAAAAACCGTTTGAGGTACTTTTACCCCCAATTGCATTTAAACAATATTTCTGCATGATCATTAATACAAGAAGTACAATATAAATTTGTACGGATAATGTACCTTTAAATGCTTCTGCAGCACCAGGTACTTTGTTTTTATCAGGGTGCAATTGAAGGGCTAATTTTTTGTAAGCCTTTTTAATCTCACTATCTGTTGCATCTTTAGTAACTCCCAACATTTCATAATAATCCGTGCACTTTTGAATTCTGAAAATGATATTTTAATATTTGCATTATGCTCTTTATCTGTGACACCACTAGTTGCATACAACTTCTTACCTTTTAACATGTTCTGTTTGTTCTTCTGTGTATTCAATTGTATCGGGTCCGTCAGTTTCGGTTGCATTCTGTCTAATCTCTGCTTCAGATTCTGAATTTAGACTTTGTTTTAGCCATGTCAGCGTTATCAATAAATCTAGTAACAAGATTATTGTAATTATTTTAATAAAACTGAAACACTTACATCGCAATACGAAACTTTGACTTTTTAATGTCTCATAAAAAAAAAGTCGCATATTCAGTCCCTTATCGCCACGTACTTAGAAATTCGCCTTCAACTGATAGCGATAACGATTGCTTTTACTGACAGCCATTATGGAAACTGAATATGAATGAACAAAATTCTTTTGGCCTCTGCCTGGGTATTTATGAAATTAACCAATTTTTAACAAACGCCGACAGCAGAGGCCAGCAGATTTTTATATTTATCCATTGATAGTTTTGACCGTACAAGTATAATTACCACGTATAGCAGAAAGCAGAAACAAGCTTAGAGGCAAAGAAAGAGGAAAGAAGCAAGGAAGAGGGGCGTAGTGTCTTGGTCTCACCCTCAGCCTTCCTGCTGGGGTAGAGCTTCAAGCTCTTCCTCGCGAACTTCTCGGCTTCCTGAAACTTCTTCTCGCGCACTAGTCGCTCGGCGATCTCGGTGCAGCGTTCCGCTTCGTCCTTGTTGCCGTCCATCGCGAGCAGTTCCCCGGCTCCGCGAAAAATAAGAAAGCTGCGCACCAGCTGAGGACTCTCTGTGTCTCGGCGACGAAAAAGTTGCCGTAAAGCGCGCGCTATTCCTCGCGTTGTCGCGCGGGCACCGTCAATGGGTATAGAATTATTTGAAAGCCGGAGAATGAGCGATGAATCATTTGTATTTTATCTGGACGGTCACGCTGCACCACCTCGGGGAACTTTATTTTTTCTTTCTCTCTCTCTCTCTCTCTCTTTCTCGCATTTGTACGGTAGAGCTCGAATGTATGTGGAAAAGCTAATATAATACTGGCCTGCGCGGTCAAGCATTGGGCAGCACTGAAAAACCTGCAAAGTTCAAATGTCCCAAATGATGTAACGTCGTGCAGTCTTATCTGTACAGCAGGACTTGGATTATTTCATGAGTGTAACCACTTTACGTAGCTCCACACAAGTTGGGGGGGAGTATACGAAGTGATAGACGATTCCATCAAATAGGATTTCACGGCAGATGGATGATCGGGCAGAAAGATGGGGGAGGGGGGGGGTGGAGAAAATATTTTTAGGGAGAGCTGATGTATTATTAGTCATATAAAAAGCGGAGAAGAATGTTGGTGAATAGAATATTTATAGGAAACCCCCTTTTTTACACATGCAAACCAATAAAACCAGGTTTTAATTATTGTTGGGGAAAGTGGTAGTGATAAGAAAATTATATACTTTCTGTTTTATTATTCTAATTCAGTTTAATTTATATTATTACAATTAATATATTTCTCTAGGTAAGTCGACCAAATTGACACAATATCTACAAGAAGAAGGGTATACAAAAGAGAAGATGATTGGTTACACGGAACAGCGGACGTCGACTGCCATATCGGTTGCAAAAAGAGTTTCAAATGAAACACAAAATCATCTTTAGTAGAATCTTTTTAAAAAAAAAATAAGGAAAAAGTGCCCAAGAGAGTCAGCAGGAACCAGCAGGAACCAATCTTGATTGGTCAGATATCATACCGCTTCCCTAAAGAATAATGATGGAAGAAAAAAATCCATTGAGGAGATGAAAGCTAAATTGGGAAAAGAAAAAGAAGAAAAAAATAGCAATAGCTCGCGTCAAAAGACTCCTGAGGCAACGGGTTCAAGTAAAAAAATGAAAGAGAAGAATAGGCCCACCCGATGGGTCCCCGGCAAAATGTTTAGAGCATTTTTTGACCATTTTTTAAAAAATGCGTGAAACTAGTTCGAATATGTTTTTGAAGGAAGTTTTAGTTTGTCATCTTTGCCCCGACAAAAAGTGAGAGTCGACTGGAGTACTTTTTGGTTTTTGTCCAGTGCGAATCTGAAATCTCTCGGCAATTCTCTTGTGGGTGGACGGACGCCACCTTTCGCTAAGACAAAGTTGGATACGCGTTGACAAACACCGAGCGACTGTGTAAAATAATAAAAGGTGTAAATAAAATAATAAAATAATAAAAGATTTTTATAGGTGTAAATAAAATAATAAAAAAATAATACAACAATTTTTTGTCAAACATCAACTTTTATCTTTATTTATACATTATTTCCCACAAATTTTCATCTGAAATTTCAAAAAGTACAGACAATAATACTTCTACGAACATTTTCCCTTTTAGCGACGTTATATCTACCATCTGCTTATTTTATTCGTATAAAAAGAGTTTACTTTGTATAAAACCTTTTGATTAAAATCCAACGTAGAATTATATGCATTAATGTAACGCTTGATGTTATATGCCATGCATGAAGAGTAAACAATTTTAGATCTAGCACGCATTGGACCGTTTTTCATTAGTAATAAAACTATTTTATTTATTTAAAGAAAGATAATAAATAGGAAAATCGTCGTGTTATCAATTTTGAAAATCTGATAAAATATTTCATCGGGCAGTAAAATGATAAAGCTTAGTAACCACAATACATTTCTTAAGTACTTAGCGAATTTTCAAACGTTTTTGTCCTTAATTTTTTAAACATTCAATGATACCTTTAAATTATACCTTGTTTTCGATAGTCGTTAGAGTCGTGAAAACATTTTTTATCAGCTTTTCAAAGTTAAATACCGAGCGAGACCTTATTTGTAAAAAATGTAAAATAAAAATCGTTTAGAGAACTTTAAATGTGTATGAAAAGGCCCCTTAAAAATGTGTTTTACATTATTCTATAATGGAAAGACATGAATTAAGGTCTCTTTACGTGCTTCGACCTTAAAAGAGATTTAATACATTATTGGTTATAAGTGGAAACTATATTTCACCTTTTGAGCAATGATTGTTAGTTAAATGAAATGAAAATACCGCTTCCAAAATCTAAATCACTATTGCATCTGTTAAACAGATGTGTGATAATTTTACTTTAGAACTGTAATAGCACACGTCGCAAAAACTTTCATTCTCACAAACTGCTCACATTTAAACCATTAAAGCACATAAATAATTGAATTTCTTGAATTAATTACATCAAACTGGTTAAAGGCTTGATTATTATTAACACGCCGCAAATTTTTTTTTCTTTTTTAGAAAAACACTCTGTCATTTCACTGCATGCAATGAAAATCTTTCAATCGTACTTTATAATTTACAGGACTACAAGAATTGTTATAGTACACAATACTGATTTAAACATTTTCGAATCCGTTGTGTTTGATTTTTTAATTTAATCTTTACATCGAGACATGGCGAATAATATAAGTATTATAAAATTCGCAATTTAAAAAATCAGTTGCACCGTCTTGTGCAATACGTAATTCGTAGAGGTATCGTATAAATCTACAATTTCATTTTGTAGTCTTTCAAACATCACCAAGTTAGATATTTTAATCTTTCTTACTTTATAATTATTTATTTATTACCATAAAAAATAGGCCAGCATAATAAATAATAGTTAACCTATATGTTGAACATGTTATTTGGATACAGGCTATTGATAGGAACCCCTGTGACCTTTCGATATACAATTTCACTTTTCTTTTTTGAATAGGCGTAAATTTGTCAACAAGTAATTTGTCAAGATTAGACCCAATAACAAAAAGTAATCTAAAGTCAACATACAATAAATATTTTTTAGGAGATCGAATCGCAGTCTCATTTTTGCGGGTGTTGAAGATTAGCGAGGACAATTATTCTGGCAAAGGAAGTTTTCTAAAACGAAATAAATTGTTTTCCACGCAAATCTTTTACAAAAAGTCACCGAGGTTAGATCAAATTTCACCTTTGACTTCACAGAGCCAACTTTTGTTTTATAGTTATAAACTTAAAAATAAACTCTCTTATGGCCATTGTAAAGCCTCCAAAAAACAATGTCAGCGACTTGACCATAAACTCTCGAAAATGCGGTGTTAAATTCAATCATGACATACCATAAAAATATATACTTTTACAAAATATCCTTTTTAGGAGAAAATGCATCTGGCTAAAATCCAGAAACGAATGAAAAGAATAGTTTTTATCTAATTTGTTTTCCTAAGATGGCGACATATTTATGAACGAACACCAGTTTGCTTCGACTTCATTTTGGAAGTCAATGATATAAGGTATTCAGTAAAGAATACTTAATTTTATTTTATTTTTTTTTTTTGTTTTTGTTTTTTTATAGCCCTACGAAGTGTCATGGAATATTACGTCGGTGGTATTTAGACTGGCGTAGGAAGTGGAAGGGCGTTGACCAGGATTACTGTGGAGTAGAGGTTCAGCTGAGTTGTCAACTCGTTCGTCGGCGCGTTCAGAGTCGATCTGCTGTTCTCCTCCTCGGCTATGCTGCTCGATTCTTTTTCGCCTTCTATAGGACATCACGTCTGCAATTAAGCGATCAAGCACTCGATTAATGCGAAATTTAAAAAATATTTTTGTCTCGATTGCTGATTCTAAGCGTTAGTAGTAAAGCGATTAGAGAGTTTACAAAACAAATACCAGATAGAAATAGCGCAGTAAGATAATAATAAACCGACAAAGTGCTTTGTTAGTTAATTATTGATTTTAATGAATTTTGGCTGGTTATACGTTATCTACTAATGTGTGCTTTTATTACCATTGCACACCTACCTTCCTCGCTAACAAATCACAAGAGAATACAGAACTTTTAATGCAACGACTGACATTATCTAGATTTTTAAAAATATATTTCAAGCAATCTCGTTTATCATGCTGCCTCCCACACATAAAAAGGCATTAAAAAATTAAGAAATGACAGTACAGAAGACAAAGCAAAATAAAGAACTTCGTATTGTAAAATATTAAAAAGAAATTAACAAAACTTATTGCAAAAATCAATTTTTTTTTTATTGCCTTCACTCTCTATTTTTTTTCATGGAAAATGATTACATCAAATTTTATAATAGTATAAAATTAAAATAAAATAAAAATAACCATCGATCATTGAAAAGGATCGATGATTATTCATTAAGATATAGCAATTAAATTTTATAAAAAAAGAAAAAATAAAAAAAAGTCTACCACTCAAAGCAATGATGTGAGGACTCTCAAATGTTCGCCAATTCAAGAGCGAGAAGCAGCGTCTCTCTCTCTTTCTCTCTTTCTTTATCCAGGAAAAAAAAATTAGCACGCACAAATGTCTCCAAAATGCAGAGATCTCAAAATGCAATGCAAAAAAATGTTTAACACCAGTGATTTTCTCTCTTACATAAAACACAAAGCGGTTTAGTATTCGGTACGAACTGTGCAAAGTCGCGAGAGTATCTGTTGCGTTCTCGTCCTTCGCGGCTTCGTAATGACGATTTACTCTCCCTCTCTCTCTCTCTCGCTCTCTCTCTCTCTCTCTCTTCCAAAGAAAACAAATCTTTCATGTATTCCCAAATTACTTATATGTTTCCGTTTTGCCTCTCGGCTTGCTTACGGCTGCCTCTCCGCGCCTCTGCCTCTCTCTCTTTCTCTCTCTCTCTCGCGACTCGCGAGGAGCGAACGAGACGCCGCGAGAGATCTCGACGCCGCGACCTAGCCCGTGTAAAAATTTAAGTATTAGAGCAGTATAGCAGAAGTATAGCTTAAGTATATTTACTAAGTATAGC
>UCOL01005135.1:0-12507 GCA_900474335.1 Ormyrus nitidulus
CAATTTATTACTAATTATTTCTAAATACAATTCTTCAACGCATTATATCTAAATATAATTCAATAATCTTAAAGCTACAATTTTCTATAGTACAATGATAAATGATTAAAAAGTATAATTTTCAGCAACAAAAAAAAAAAAAAAAAAAAAAAAACGAACTGCATTAAACTTCGAGAAAAGCATTTCACATTTTGAGAAATTCGTCGGATTCCCAAAAAGCAGGGTAACCCCGCAACCGATCGATAAATTCAGCGAAGATATGAAAGTGGATGCGCGCATCCCCCGGAATTCCACAGAGCAACATCGCGTCTCTCTCCACAAAGGCAGGCGCGGAGTAGGAAGAACCGAGGAGGGAAACGTCTCGTGGTCCAGGGGCTTCGCTACTTGGCGCTGGGTGTGGGGAGGGGGAGAAACTCCTCGCCTCGGCCGCTTGGGAAAACTTTAGCAACAGCTCAGTTCTCCCTCCCGCTTCCCCTCGTGGGTGACGAAGAAACTTATCGCACGTGTTGACGTCAGCAATGGAACAAGACACCGGAGCTCCTATAGAAGTAGTTTCGAAAAACAGCGCGCGGGAAAATGAACGCGGGGGAAGAAAGAGAGACAGAGAGGGAGAGAGCTTGTTTTTGCGCCCGAACTAATCTCGACTCGAGAATTATGCATGGCTCGGCTCGACAGAAGTTTGGGGATCGGAGTTGCATATCCATCGAGAGGTCATTATCGTTAGGCGAATCTTCTTTTTTTTTCGTCTTTTTTTTCCTCAAAGCAAACGCACATTAATGAAGAATTATTAACTTTCGGAAGTTTAAGTGAGTTTACCGGGGGAGAATCCTGCAGGTTAACGACGCCGGAATGCGGGGGGCGGCATTAGACTTAATATGCACTTTGGGAATAAGTTGGCGCGCAGTGTGCTTAGCGCGGCGAATCTCGCGAGATGCTCGGGAATAACAAGCAAGAGGAGCTGCGCGAGAGTCTTGCTTGATAAAAGTTTACGCAGCGCTAGAAATTTGTTTTCCCTCTAATAACTCCTCTCCGCTCGCTCGCGGCTAATCTCGCGTTACCTAATAAACCCGTAATCAAGCCAAACAACGACGATGAATTTCTTTCCGATCTTTAAACGGGAGTTTTACTTATAGCGATACCCGTTGAATCACGCACTGAAAGCCAGCAACCTCCTCGCGGCCTTTCCGAAGGCCCCTTTTAATCCAATTAATCCGCGACTTAGAATCGTAGCGCCGCGCCGCAAGAGAGTCCTCGAGAATAACCCACCCTAAGAATCGTTAACCCAATCAGTCAAGGTCATAAAAGTCATCCCCTAATGGGATAAACCTCGGAGCTCTTCCGCGCGGTGCTCTCGAGCAAAGTGGCGCTGGCGGCGTTGGCAGGAGACAAGTACGAGAGAGTGAGAGAGAGAGGGAATCTCCGCACCGCAACGACAACAAGAGGAGGACGAAGGGGTTAAAGCGGCCGGGGCACGTTTGAAGCGGCCGACAATTAAATTTCAACGCTCGATCGAGTGCGCGCGATTATGAATATGCACGTACGTGCCGGCGCGTCGCACTCCATCCGCCGATGCGTCCCCGACGCTCTCGAAACCCCACCGAGGAGCCCAAACAATGTCCCCCCACCACCCGCGATTATGCGCGAGTTATCGTTTAGGGGGACCTGTCGATGATCGCCGAGATTTCGGCGCCTTTTTTCAATAAAAGATCAGAGGGGCTTTTCGAGTGCTATAACTTGGCGGGAGAGGTGTTCTTTCGAACAGGTCTTGCGTCGAACAACCTGCTACTTTCAAAGCGGTTTATTTAACTATATATACTCTTTAACTCTCTGCGACTGCCGTTCGGAACTCTACTGAAACGCTGAAACGGAGTTTCAGTCGGTGTAATCAACGGTATTTAGTACATTAACACGTAGATAAGTCATCTCGAAGCACGCTCGAGTCTCCGGCAAAGATTTTTCTTTAATCCAACGAGGCAATTAGCATCAGCAGAAAAAAGCTCCTCTAATTTCAAGCGCTCCTATCCAATTTAAGTTCCGCAGCTCTCCGTGCCTCATAAAGATTTTCCACCGGCAAACACATTAAAAAAGCGGCGCAACAGCAAGTGTCAAAGGAGTTCTGGGAAAAAAGGAAGAGAGAGAGAGAGAGAGAGCCAACTACGGGACGTATCAGCGAGCAGCGGAATAACTATCAGCGTTTAATTAACTTCGCACAACTCCGATTTCACTCCCTTTCATACCCCCGCGTTCTTTCCTCCGCGCGGTTCTGCGGCAGCTTCCTCCTCGTCTACGGAAAATAATTGCCGCGCGTAATTACGGGAGTTTCCTCCTCGAGTTCGCTCCGTTGTTGTCGTCTCCCTTTTTCTTCGGGGCCCGGGTAGCGCCGCGCAGCACTACTTACTTTCGGTGCACTCATCAAGTTCGCTCTCATTCGATTTTCGCCGCGCGCGGAATTCCGCGCGGCGCCGCATTAGGAGAAAGGGTGCATAGCGCGGGCGCGCAAGCCCGAGCTTAATTAGTAATAAAGAGCCGGGGATTTTCATTTTTTTCTCTTTCTTTTTTTCCTTGTGTTTCGCTTGATTAAGTGACGCGGCGCGTTTTCAATTACTCGACTGCACGGCTCAAAAGGGGGAGAGAGAGAGATGAACTTTCGGGCCAAAGTCCTACCTGCATTTCCCCTTGGTTTTCCGCTCGGAGGAAAAGAGCGAGACGGAGACAATGAGCCTGTCAGGAGCGCCGGTGTGAATGGGACTTAAAGGTCGTCATCCTTCTACCCTCGTAACACACAGAGGCCGACGTCGTTTGCCGCAGCCGTCCTTTCATTTTCGGCCCGGTCCGGGAAATTCTACGGTTCCGGCTTTCCTCTCTTTCTCGACGTGCAGACGCGGAAAGAGAGAGAGAGAGAGACGAGTGGAGCTTTGCAGCCGCGAGGCTGCGGAAAGTTTCCCTCTTCGAAGCGATGTACGTTACATATTTTTATTACGCCCGGGAAAAGAGGCCTGGATTTTTACCCCCGTGTGCATTGTGCGCTATACTTTGAAGTCTACTCTACTCCGAGGAATGGCGCGTTATGACTAATTCGATTTTTACGGCGCGTTTAATTATTCAAGTTCGCTGCGGGTATTTTTCTAGAGTTTTAAAAAGCTCTGCCTTATAAATGACGCCGCCGAGTTATCGACTCTCGCTGAATCCAATTTATAAGCAGACACCTGAGCACACCGAAAACGGCAATATTTTCCCCGAGCGGCCGACGTGTGCTTCCACATTAATGTTTCTTTAGAGATAATAAAAAGCTCGCAATGCCAAAACACGCAAGCTCTCGGTCGATAAAAAGCTCCCGCCCCGCCGCGGGATATTTTCGCGGCCGCGCCAAATGAAATTCCCGATCGGTAGGTAAATATTTCTCCTTTGCGCGTAAGTTCATCATTTTCCCGCGGGAGAGAAAGGGGCTTACGAACAGCGAGCTTTTTCGGCGCACGCGTTAAAGCTCGGGCGACACGCGATTCGATGGGAGGATAATGACATTTTTCCACTCGGCTGCTACTCCGCATATGCGTGCGGCCCTGGGCGAGACGGCAGAGAGGGGGAGAGATAAAAAACGGAGGCGAGGGGAAGGGATATAAAAGGATGAGGCAGACAGTGACGACCGCAGCGCGTGATTTCGTTCCTTTTTCTCTCGCCCTCGAGCGGCTCCTGCGAGCGATTTCGCAATTGAGTCCAACTATTTGATCCCTGCCTATTCTTTCGCTCTCCTCCCTTCGGTTTCTCCTCTTGTAAAAACAATGACTGACTGGCGGCGGCGGGGATCTCCTTCGACGCTTTTTGCGTTTCGCTGCGTCAGAAGCTCCTTTTTTTTCTCCCCAGGGCTGGAAGGGAGCTTTGATTGGGGCTGCTGCGTTTCATTTCAGACTCGATCTTCTAAGCTGAAATTCTAAACTCAAAGAGGAAGCTCCGAACGACGCTGCAAAGTTTTGATTTGATTTTAAAGTTTGCGAGAAGTAATATACGTGATTTTCGCTTTGAGCATAGAGTTTTAAAGTTGAAGATAGTTTTATTTTCGAAGCTTAGATTTCATGAAATTTGAAAAAGAATTCGATTAGTTTTAGATCATTTTTTTTTCAACAGCTCGGAGGAGCAATCGAACAAACTTGTTTTTAAATTAAAAACTTCTATTATTGGAATCCTTCGTCAACTTTTAATTGCTGTTTTTATCAACGATCAATTTATGTGCGAGCAGCCAATTAAAATATTAATAAAGTACAATCTATACGATTACCAGCGAATCCACCCGACGAGGTGCACTTTCGAAACAGCCGAAAAACTTAGTAAAAGTAATCTCGGCGTCCCCCTAATAATCCGCAAAACAATGCCCCCATCGAATTAAGATACGCATCTCAATTCCTTCCTGCGATAAATCAAAAATTTCTATCAACGCGGCCTCGCTCGCTCGCGCATCCCAAGTATCATCAGATAAAAATGCGATTTGCCATAATACCCCCGGCGTAATATGGCCCGACGAACACTCGCCAAACGACTCCGACTGGCAGCGCCGCGCGCCGGTGTTCCGCATGAATTACTTAATTCCCCGGTAGCGCGCGGGGTATATCCTCGCCGCGCTAAGTGTCGCCCGATATCGGGCGCCCCGGATCGATTTCGAATTTCCAGGAGCGGCTAATTTCTTATCCACTCGGCGAAGAAATTTCAGATAGTCGAAGGTCCTCTCTCTCCCCGTACATATATATACGCCGGTGGCTCGCTCCGTAGTGGAAATCGATTTTCTATGGCCAGAGCAGAGAGAGAGAGAGGCATCCTCGATTTTAGCGGAATGGCCTTTAATTAACCCCCGACTGTCGGGATGGGGGAGGGGGGGGGGAGCAAACCCTGTTATGTTGATCGAGTCAAGGAGAGAAAGAGAGATAGGGACGCGAGAGATCGTTATCTTGCGGATTTTGGTTACACGGGGATTAAGCGGAGCTACGGGAATGCGGTGAGCTTTCTTTTCGACTAATGTTTTCGGGGGGAGATGTCGAAAATTGAAAGTACCGGCTTCTTCTTGGCTTTTCAGCGGTCGGGGCGGGGGGAAATGAGGGGATTGCCGAATTAGCTCCGAATGATGATTGCGTAATTGTAGAGCGATCCCGGGATAAGTATATGTTTTAGTGTGATTATCGGCATCTTGCATCACACCTTATTTTTTTTCTATTTTAAAGAGTGATGCCGTGTTATTGAGTCTTTAGGTACTTGCTTAGAAAATTAGATGATTGGCCTGAAATTACTACGAATTTACTGATCACGGTTATCATCCGTTATTATCAGTGCGTGCTTTAATTATTTTATAATTACGCTTTAGTCACTTTAAATATACGTATGAAAATTATTTATAATTATACATAAAACTATTTTTTCAGTAATTGTAGCCTTTAATTATTTTACGATTAAACTATTAAACAGTTTAAAATTTTTCAATTAAAATCATTAATAAAAAAAAGTAATTTAATATTTTATTTAAAAATAGTGCATGTAAAATAGCGACCTTAATTTTGCTAAAATACCTCTAATTGCCATTCGAACTGATTAAAACACTGATTCCCCCCAATCTCAAGTGGATGCTCCGCTCGAAATTCCAATCAAAAACTTCCACCAAAAGACCATCCACGATTTCCAGCTTCGCAAAAGCGAGCCTCGTCGAGGGTGCCAATCATACAAAGCCGAGGCGTCGGCGAGCTGTTACGATGTACACGAAATTGGAATAGGAAAAACTCGGGCGCGCAGGCAAAAAAGCTCGCGAAAGGAGAACAGGGAAATTACCCCTGGGGGAGAAAGAGACAGAAAAATCGGCGAAGATGAATGGAGCCCAGGGGGGTGGTAGCGCGCCACTGCCCGGGACATACGAAAATGGCAGGAGACTCGCGCGTACGGCGTTACACCAGGCTGACTTTCGCGAGGTTTTTGTAATCTTGATGTAGTCGCGCCGAGCTTTTCGGATGGATTATCTCTCTCCGCCGGCTGCTCTGGGGAAGCGGCAATTTCTGCGTTTCGATTCGCTAATTAGCTGGGAGTGTGGAGAATTTTATGGCGGCGTGGGAAGCGAATTTGGGAAGCGGTTCGAATGTCATTCTCACGCGTGTTTCAGCGCACTTAAGCGCTGTTTTTTTTTTCATCTTCTTTTGCTCTTGTTTACAAAGTTTCGTTGTTCACGCATAGTCAATTATACATTAATTTTTAACAAAATTAAATTTTGAAGGTATTTTTATTCTTTGAGAAATGCACTCTTTATATTTATTCTATTCTGTCTTGTATAATTTATTCTATACTATCACTGTTTTATAGAAAAAGATTCTTTATTCAGCGTGTATAAAAAAGCGTGGCTAAAGTCTTACCGCACTATTCTGTGATCTATAAGTTACCAAAAAGAAATACCCATTCATGAAACTTTATAAAAAGCTCAAGCTTCCCAGACAGATTTGACATTGAGGAAGAATAAGCGCCCAGTTCTCAAGGCTAACTTTCTCCCCAATAAACTATAATTCTCTAGCCATCTCCTTTGCGGGGCCTCCGAAAAAGTTGAAAACTATATGCTTCCCCTCCGAAGCGAGCAATAATAATAAAAGAAAGCGAACGCGGGCGGAATGCGGGCGCGTCGCAGAGGCCAAGAGGTGCAAGGCGGAAGAGACAGAGAGAGATAGGAATGAAAAGCGATGAGGGTGGCGCGCTCTGCAGATATCGAAGGGTGCGGGCTTTAAACGGAGGCACCACCGTGGAAAATGAACTTTCTCCGCAGAAATTTCCAGCCTCCTCCCCTTCTATACGATCTCGTCCGTGTTTCGATGACGCGACGGTAACGGGCCGCTTCGTCCCGCGTTTTAAAAATTGCCCCGACGTGCGCTTCTCTCGAGCGTGACCTGTTCTACTTCATAAATTGGCGTAATGAAATTTTCATTTCGGGGTCGGCCGCCGGCTTTTGTCGCTGCATCATTTAGGCGTTTTTTCAATTTCGCCTCGGCGCCGCGGATTCTCGTTATTATTTTTTTTTAAATTTTACTCTGCGAAAGTAGGAATGTGTTTTTCGACGGGCATGGGAAAATTAACGAAAGAATTCAGTGTTTAATTTAATCAACTGAAAAAGGGTCTGCTTTCGGATAAACCGATTTTATGAATAAAAGGTCCATTAAGTATTTAAGAAAACCTGCTAAAAATGATTTACTTAAAGGACAAAATCCAGAAAAATATTCAGTCGCCATCACGCACTAAATTACGTCCTCAAACAGCTTACAACGCTGTGATCGCGTCTATTTTTACCTCACACATCGGAGAGGAAGGAGAAAAACCACAAGCTCGAGCGCAAACATCAGAATCGAGGATCAGAGGACCGTCCGGCTGTTTTTCCTTCGAAATTTCCTTCCTCCTCTCCCTTCCCCCTCTATCTCTCCCTCTCTCTTTGTCTTTCTGTACCGCAAAGAGGAAAGAGAAGCCGGCTAATGCAGCTCGTAAGACGGCGACGTGTCCCGGCATATTAAACCGGATTTTCCGCGCGGCCGCAAAATCGAGGAGACCTTATGCAACGAACGACCGCCGGCATTATACTCTCCCCGCGCGCGAGGAATAACGGGAATAAATGCTCTCTCTCTCGCTTATACTTGCTCTTCCCGTCGTTCGTCGAAGCGGAGAGAACGAGAGATGGATGCGCGCGCGGGGCGCAAGATTTCGAGAGTGCCTGATCGAACGCTCCGCCACGCCGATGGAATCCTTTATGAAGCCGAGTCGGCCCCTGATTAACCGCTCTTTCCTTTTAATTTTTCGAAATATCGGACTCTTCCCCGATACAGGTATGTACAAATGTGCTAAATTTTTTATTAAACAACAGTTATTATTAACAAGCAGAGCACTAATACGTATCCCGCTTTGGAGGAATGCGGCGTTAAAGCCGAGTAACGTCTCAATTAAGCTAATTTGTCAATTAGATCCGTACCTCTTCCTCCAGCCGTAGAATAAAGAATCGCAGAGCGGCGTGGAAAAGCGAGCAAAGCGAGAAAAAGCTCTGGAAATTATACGCGCGCGGAGAGCCGCACGGGGGACAAATATCTCTCTTCCTTAATCGACTTTCGGGCTTGGCCACCGGCGAGGGGGGATATTTAAAAAGACGAATTTTCCGGTAATTAATGGCGGACAAATGGCTTCCGCCCGCCGGGATGGTCGTATAGCAGTTTAAGCGACTGACGAATACCCGAGAGAGAGTCTCTCTCGCGAGCGCTCATTTCCGGCCGGGACGACGACACACAGTGGACACGGCGGCGGTGGTTATAGTTGCTGAAAAAAAAAAAAAAAAGCGGCAGCAGCGCGAGAAGTCGGAAGGATAAAGAGAGGAACGAGGAGCCGCGAGTGGGGCGCGCGAAAAACGGAAGGGATTTACGGGACTTGCGGGATTTACGAGGAGGAGACGACGAGAGAGCCAGAGAGAGAGTAACAGAGAAAGTCCATTTATAAGGTATAAGACTTTGCGTCGTGGTTGCTCATTTTTTTTATCCTCCTCCTCCTCCTCCTTCCTCCTCCGCTTCCTTTCTTTCGTCTCCGCGTCTCGTGGCCCTTTCGCGACTCCTGAGTTCCGATAGGTTATGACGATTTACGCCCCGCTGCCGATATGGCCTTTCAAAGCTCCGCTCCGGATTTCGAGGTTTCAGAACTGCCGGCGGAGAAAAGAGATTCTTTACGACTTTGAATTTTGGTTTCGCAGCCGCATTAGCCGCGCTTTTATTCGCGTCACGGCATTTTTCATCCTCTTATTCTTTAGATTGCTTTTGAATTATGTATCAGAAATTGCACGTGAAGCCCACTCAAGGACGGAAATAAAGGTACTGCATAATTATCATTTAATCGATAACTTAGACTCGTTGAAAACTATTTTACCTTCAGTCTCAATTTCAAGATTAAATAGAAAGATATTGAATTTATAGTCAATGAAACTTACAATGAAGATTCACTACCTCTCGTCAACGGCGCAAAATCGTCCACTAAGCGAACGAAAGAATCTCGACGACCGAGGCAGCTGCAGAACCTGGCTATTAGAGTAAATCGTCGCCGCACTCACCTCGGCCGCGTGCGTAAGGGCGTCAGCGACTTTCCAATTACGGGGCCTTTTTCGCGCTCCGACGGCTCTATTTATATCCCGTCGCTCCGCTTCGCGTGCCCCTAAAATCGGGAACTCGCGCATCCACCTCCGCTGCACCGTGGCAGTATTACGTCGAGGCGCGCCCGGCTTTTTTCCGCTGATTCTGTCCAATTTGCGGAGTAAGTGAAAATGAGGATAGCGGGCCGAACAATTTTTTATAATTATACATTTTAATTTTTTGCCTTTGTTTAAACATTCGGCGACGCGCGGCGACGGAGTATTTCGGTAGCTTGACGAGTAAAGCCAAACTTTTTTTTTTTTTTATTAAATTACGTATAATTAACCCAGATTTTTAATTAAAAACGCGCAAAAAAGAAAACGAGATTTCAAAAAAGAGCGCACGTCTGCCTAGGCGAAATGAAAAGATTAAGCTTTCTTATACCGAACAGCTTGAAATTTTCATGCGTCAAAACAAGCTAAAAAATTTAAATTTCTAAAAATACGTTCGCACTCCCGCGTCCGTGTCAAAAGCAAGCGAGAGCCCCGGTCGAACTAACGGAAATCTTTGCCGAACCAGAAAAACACGCTTCGCGCTTTTTTTCATCGCCCCGAGCATTAGCCGTTTGCATAAACCCATACGTATCCGCGGAGCTCGCGCAAAAAAGAACCGTGTTCCCGATTTTTCCCGAATCTGCGCTCCGACTAAAAAAAAAAAAAAAAAAAAACAACCCCGAGCGAGAGACAAAACACGGGCAAGCAGCCCTCGAAATGCTCTTATTCCGAATCAATCGGCTTCGATCTCTCCTACACTCGCGAGAGCGCAAACAGCGCACACAGAGAGAGAGAGGCTCAGGCATCGAGGCATCATAGATAACGAAACAAGCGTAGTTCCCCCCCGCTGCGAATGCATGATTCCGGGCGTCATTGATCCTCGGAGCCGATTCTCCAAACGACGGCTCTCCTCCTCCTCCCCTGACGCTGCACAAGAGCGCTCGCCTCTCTCTCTCTCTCTCTATGTGTACGTGCAAACGCCGCAGCGAGTCGCGCTTACGATGGTACACACACACTCCGGGCTCAGCCACAGAGATCCGTTTATTGTCTAATCCCTTTACACGTCAAGACACGATTTAATTAACCTTTGACTCCCCCTCTCCCACTCTCCGAGGCGCGCGCGCGCGCGTGTCTGTGTGAATTAATTTCATCCGCGTCTCTGTCTCGGGCGGCCTTTTTCCGAAAATGCCGTTGCAACCTTGTTGTCGGAGGGAAAACAACAATGGAGGGAGAGAGAGAGCGGATTTCGCGTGCGGTTCCCTCTCGCGCGGCGCCTCGTTAGCTCCAAGTTCGCGCGCTTTCGGCATTATGTAAGCGGTGCGGCCGCCGCGCGCGGCGTTTTGACGCTGCGTTACACACTTCGGGCAAGTTTTGTTTGAAGTTGCCCCGCGCGGAGCCCCGAGGGGGGCGGGGAGGGGCTAACGATCCGAGCTAACGGAGAGAATGAGCTTTATTTTCGCGCAACAGTCGGGACGAGGGCTGTGGAATTTCGAATGCGCCTTGCTTTTTGGATCCCCCCCGATGTGCTCCGGGATTGAATGCGTATTTCGACGCGAACTGCCATGCGGATTCGAGCGCGCTTTGTTGGCTCAGCGCGAATCGTTTTTCAATTGAAGCCACGAGCTTTGGATAACGAGGCGAAGTCGCTTGCTCTCGTTGGATAATTGATTTTAGTACAGCTGCGCTTTTGTGCACTACCTTCCTGACAATGATACTGTGTACGTATCGTACGCATAAAACTGACGATGGGAATCATTTATCCCAAATTACCATTCACGACAAGGATTAAAAATTAGGGAAAATTTCCAATTACCGAAAGATTACTTCCGCAGCGGCAGCAGCACGTACAGCTCTTACAAAAGCAGCGAGTGCGATTG
The DNA here is from genome assembly GCA_900474335.1 of Ormyrus nitidulus. NCBI lineage: Eukaryota > Metazoa > Arthropoda > Insecta > Hymenoptera > Ormyridae > Ormyrus > Ormyrus nitidulus. The sequence goes on from UCOL01005135.1 coordinate 11,032, forward strand.
ACGTGCCATTAGACGGCGGGGGGGGAGGAGGTCTGTCGGAGAGGGAGGCCAAAAACCCGAGGGATCAAATCGTGTAGTCGGCGGAGGCTCGTCGAGTCGGAGCGCGTAAAAAAGGCCTGCGTGAAATTCGATTCGACGGATACCCGCGGGACTTGTCTGCTTACTCCGCAACAATTGCGCAGCCGAGCCGCAGCCGAGCGAATTTTAAATACTGCTGATTTGGTAGCGAGCACTCGACACCATGAAATAGTAGGTTCCTTGATCGAGCTGGTTCCACGAAAAAATTCTAGCTGGATTGATGAATTTTTGGATTTAGATTTTCTATGGGCGAAGTAATTGCTGATTGTCTTGCTTTGCACGAAGACACTCAAATTATTAACAATTTTATTAAACAAAAGTTAAGCGTGAAAATTATCTGTATATTGTCAAAGGATTATTAAAATTCAATTCGCTCTAATAGTCAAACTGCGCAATTTCAATTAAATTCGTTTCGCAATTGATAATTTAACATCCAGTTGTTATCCCGAAGCCAAATTTACAGCAACCTTCTATTGCTCAAACAGCGTCTGAAAAGAAAGCTTTTAATAACCACTTCTATTCACCAAAGTCACTTCAATCCCCGGCCATTTAAATTCTGAAAAAGCCTACAACTAATCATCGATTTTAATCCCATCAGCCCGGCAAAAAAGGCAGTCCCCTCTGCCCCCCCTTGATTAACCTCTCCGATCGCAAAGGCGACTAGCCTACTTTTTCATATCGACGGGCAGAGAAATGATGCCCCCGTCGGTGCTGATTAGAGCGAGCGCCACGCAAGATGTACTCGCCTCTCGGACCTATGGGCGCCGGGCCGTCTCATTGGCCTAGATTGCTCGTGTGAATGGCCGCGATTTCTGCGGCGCGTTAATGGCCATACGAGGATTATGGCCGCCAAGAGCTCGTATAACCTTTTCGCCGAGTAAACTCGCGAAGATGAGGGGGATTAACTGCACGGTCGGCATGACAATGGACGCGGACTGCTTGCTTACCTGGAACAAAAGAGCGGTCTTGTTAATTCTTGATCAGTGGGATTTTTATTGAGGGAGCATTGTTTACGCGAGCAGGGGATTGACTCGGTGTGGCTGATGGGCCTTTTTTTACAGCGTGGGTAGTTTGTAGAAGTATACAATTTTAATACCGTTTTCGATTGCATGCTAAAATCCTGCATTGCCATTTACCGTGTACAAAATTAACGAGTTTAAAGCCATTTGATAAAACTGTAGAAACTTCACACCAAAGACGCAAAACTCCCAGGTACGATATGACAAGCAGTGGTACCGGTAAAGGAAGTAAGCAGCAAAAGAAAAAAAAACTTCTCCCTCAAGTACTAACTCTCTCGACGCTTTAATTGGGCGGTCATTTATTTAATGCAAAGTACACTTTCGGCCGCAGCACCGAAAGAGAGAGAGAGAGAGAGAGAGAGGAAGATGACGGAATACT
>UCOL01005136.1:0-12510 GCA_900474335.1 Ormyrus nitidulus
TCAAAAACCATTTATTCTTGTTCCTGACACCTTAAAATACAATTATAACAGGTTTTTCGAACAACTCCAAAAATTACTATCACAAAGCTTCCACTAGGAGGAAGCAAAAATTCTAAATCAATGTATAGAATAAATTAATATAAGCTACAAGAAATTCACATTGAATATAATTATTTCATAAAAATCGGTGAGTCAACAAGGCTCATGAAATCCATATTTAATATTTTCTTTGGCTATCTACGAATCTTTATTTTTACTTCTAAGAAAAAACTCTGCGGGACAAAATTGAATGGAACTGATCAGTTGATATAACTTTTGAACCCTTCTTGATTATGTGAAATTGTAAGGCCTACATAAATAAAAAATCTCATTTTATCATCTCATCATAAGATTTTACATGGTTCTACCTTTAATAACCAGTTATTAGATTCAAAACGTGTAATCAATAAAACCAGTTATTGGTCCAAGGTATAAAACAAAGTAATAGGGACGAAAGCTTATCTTCCTAACGATTTCTTTTGTTCAAAACCCTGAAATTCTAATTTTAATGGCAAATATTACAATTCCATCAAAAAACTATTAGTTAGAGTAATCACTTGCAGCAGGAATGAAATGTAATCGAAGCCAGCAGTGGTCAAGATCAATTTCCAAATTCTCGCCAGATACGTTGTAATTCCATTCGAATTGTATAGACTCGTTCATTCAATGAAGCTCTCGGGCAGGGTTTATCCAGTTGCAGTCAAACCCCATCATAACGAGTGCGCCACTACCTCAAATATTTACCGTACGAAGCTTCCTGCTGGAAACAAAACAATGACAAAAGGACAGTTAATGATTCGCTGCGCGAGCGTTTCGGCCGTTGAACGGGGCGCTGCGCAAAATCGAAAGTCAGGCCAGCGGAATGACTGAATGAGAGAGGGAGAAGGGGCGAAACCATGGGATGTAGCCGTTATGCAACGCGGTAGGCAGGTATTCGCAGATCCAACGCGGCGTGGCATTGCGCTCCGGTGGATGCAAGAATTGCATCGAGAGTTCTTAATTAAACGGAGACAAAAGCTCGGCGTGGAAAAAGGCCGATCCGTTCGATCGGTGTACTGATGTACTCAACGCTTTTCCTGCCCGTCTACTCTGCCCCCGTTGTTTTTCATTCCTTTTTTACCCCGGGCTAAATGAGATCTCTTCGACCGCATCTCTGCTCCGCTATTTGAATTGCTTCGTTTACTTTTTTCGGCGGGATTTTCTTTCGTCGGGAGTACCGTTAAAAGACAAATAGATGCTACGATAAATGTTGTTTAAACCTGAGTTAAAGATTTTTCTTTTCAGTTCGTTGCTCGGGTTGAAAAAAAATCTGTTTGAATTCTAGATAAAATGCTTTCTCTTGCTCTCAATTTACTTCTCTCCCATAAAGAAGTTTCAGCGCTGAATATATCAATAAAAATTACGCAAAAACTAAGTTGGGGTCAGTATACGCAAAATATTACTATTCGTTTGTAATATATTCTCTCGAAAAGAGAAAAATGGATTGTTTTAAAATTCACGATGTAAAGCATCCTAAAAATATGGGATTCAAAAATACTTTTGTATATCTCGCTTTTCTTTCAATTTCAAATTGAAATAACAGCTGAATTTTCGCATGAATAAAATACATCTTATTGTTCATTCATTTCACTTTACCGATAGTACCAATTTCGGCTCTTTTCATCACTACTAAAGCAGCCATCAACGTCTTCATTGACCCTGTATTTCTCATTTTGCGGGAGGCAGTAAAATTTTAATTTTGCAAAAACAAATATGGCAGACCTCATTGTCTCCTCCATTCTCTTTGCCTTACTCTCTTTCGTGCCGGTGGACACGCAAGCTACGGCACTTCTCGACTAGGACGAAACGTAATCAAAAACTTTCCCAGCAGCAGGCTGTCCTCGCGAACGCAACACGGCCGCACTTCCGGCTAATATCCGCGCGAGCAATGGAGCAGAGATAGTTCTGCGGCGGTGACAATTTCCAATCAGCGCGCGGAAATGGCACGGTGCTATAATATTTCGCAACCGCTGGCTGCTCTCTCTCTCTCTCTCTCTCTCTCTCTCTCTCTCTCTCTCTCTCTCTCTCTCTCTCTTACTCTTGCTTGCGCGCGCACGAACGGTTATCGGGCGTCTCAGACGGATATGAGATTCCTGGCTGCGTCCGCAAAATGGCAGGACCCGAGTAAATTATTTGCGCTGCGAGCAGCTCGGGTACGCTAGGACGAGGCTGAGGTATTCCCAATCTTAATCGCGCGTACGAGCCGCTCGAGAACTGCGGAATCCCTTCCTAAGCGTCAATTGCAAGAGGAATGGCTGAGAGCGGGGGAAAGCGATATTACGAAAGCCGGGAGTGCACGTACTGACTTATGCGTTTAGATAAACTTTTGGCAGTTTGAAATTTTTATGCTAATGGGGAACGCGATCGTATTTATAGTCTGAGAATTTCGTTTTATTTATTGCAAATAATGGAATGTAAAAAGTTTATTTAAAAAGGCAATATTAATTGCTTGACATGTAAACTTGAAAGGGTTCCTTCTTAAAAAAGCGATGAGCGTTCATGTGGAACCATCTAGGCTTGATTTTCACGTAGAATAAGTGCCAAGATTTGCTTTATGAATTGTTTGGGTTTGAGAGATTTGAATTTCTCAAAATGAAAGATTTTAAGACAGTAAATTTTAAAAAATCGTGTTTTCAAACGTTTAATAATTAAAATTAGGGAGCTTTGAGAATTAGGATAGAAAATAAAGAAAAGACTTTTAAAAGTAACGACTTACAAATACTTCGTATAATAAAATATATTTGAATAAATTTTGAATTTCTAACCTCAGGTTTAACTAAGGTTAAAAGTTATACGGCACTAAATTATGAATCATGAAAATGTAATCGAAAAAATATTTTGTGCTTATTTAATGCAATAAATTTCTAATATGCGTAATAAAAATAAATAGGATTTTAGCTAGTATTCTTAGAAGATCTATCTAAAGATACGGAAAATGATTTCACTAAATTGATATTTTATCAGGGAATACGTTGATTTTTCTTATCTATTTATCGCGGCTGTAGTGTGATAAAATACGTTACAAATCCCATTTAGTCAGTAAAGCTATTTTGGCTGAAGCTTTGAACAGTATTTTTGCCGACATTTTACTTCATTTTTTAGTTATAGTCAGTTAGTATACCAAACAATTAACATGTCCTGTTTTTGGAATATTTTCATTATTGCGTTGATGCTTTCAATCAACATAAATTTAAGTGAGAATTAAAAAGTTTTAAATTATTTTCAAATTTTTAAATATTTATTTCTTTAAATAAACAAAAATTCAAATTTTTCACAATAAAGGTTCTGCATTGATGTGCTACCAATGTTTTGGGGATGGAGACTGTGCTTCAAACGCTGCGCAGAGTAAATTTGTAAGATTCTGTCCAAGTTTACCAGAAACTATGAATAAGAAAATTCAAATCGGACAAGGTATGTATTATTTTGTAAAATCAAGAGTAACGTTTTTTATAAAAATTTTGGTGTAACAATATTGACTAAATTATTATTTAATTAATTTAATTACTATTAATATTAATATCAAATATTATATTAATTTGTATTGTTTTAAATTTAACCAGAATTTTTCAAATGGATCAAATAAATTTATAATTAAAATTTATGTCATAAATAGTTTGTATTTATTTCATATAACATTGTTACTATAAATTTGAAACAGATAATTAATTATAAGTTGACTGCTATAAAAAACGCTGTGTCTATTCGCACGAAATACACGTAAATTATATTATTAAAGAAATAATAACCGACCAGGGTTGCAGGTTTGTGATTTTAAAAAATTACAAGTCCATAAGTCTAGCCGGATTTATTATTTAAATATTGACCAAATCACAAGTCCGGCCGGGCTTATTATTTAAATATCCACCAAATCACAAGTATGGCCGAACTTACGACTTAACCCAAGATTAATTAATAAATTACTTTTATTTGTGGACTTATTAAGTACTTTAAGTCCAACGTCGGTTTAAGTATCTGCACCCTGATTTCGTAATACAAGATAAATTCTAAAAATTCTCATTTATTATTTTATTACAATAATAAAACAACAATTTTTTGTAACGTAAAAAGTATGTCAAAGTAATAGCATACTTATAAGGATCCCTTGTATACCAAAACCTTTTTTACTTATTTACTAAGTTTTTGTCAACGATATAGTGAATGTAGTAAATTTGCTACATAGAGCACTAAAGGGTTAATTATGGTTTAGTCGTAAATTAAATAAGAAATTTGTGCAGACTGGTGATTTGGTCGATATTTAAATAATAAGTCCGGCTGAACTTGTAATTTGGTCAATATTTAAATAGTAAGTCCGGCCGGACTTGTGATTTAGTCGATATTTAAATAATAAGTCTTGCCGGACTTGTGATTTGATGAATATTTAAATAATATGTCCTGCTGGACTTGTGATTTAGCTGATATTTAACTACCAAATCCAGCTGTACTTGTGAATTGGTTCATATTTAAATACTAAGCCCGACCGGACTGGTGATTTAACCCCAAATTAAATCATAAATTAATTTAATTTGTGGACTTATTAAGTACTTTAAGTCCAAAAATGACTTAAGTATCTGCAGCCCTGCTACATAGTCTCTTATAAGAACGGCACTCCGAGAGACACGAAATAAAAGACTTCATAGATAGTGATCTAAGACTTAATTGAAAAACTAATTTCTAATGAATTAATTATCCAGCTTTCCACAAATATAAAAGTTATTATAACTTAACGTGTAAAATAAAATGATATTAGTTATTGAAAAAAGTAAAATCTTGCTCTCATGGTTATAGTTACGGAAGACAATAGAATATCGCAAGGTACGTCATACAGTTTGACAATATCGCAAGATACGTCATAATTGTTAACCTAATAACCGAAGTCAAATGTACTATCAAAATGTATTGTTAATGATGCTTTATTTGAACAAAATAGCACAAAATAATACATCAAACATACTAAAAATTTGAAAAATACTTTTTAAATACTTTTCAGGCGAATAAAGTGTTCGAAAAGAAATTTTCTTTAGTATTTCAACTAACTAGAGCTCGAACTAGAGAGTATACATAGAGCTACCTTACTCAAGATCTTTTTAAAATACATTTTTAAACACATCTTATTTGTATATTCTTTTAGGTCAAAAATTATATGATTTTAACTTTTTATTATACATGTAGTAACTCGTTTTAAGGTGGATGAAGTTACAGATTTAGAGTCCAAAATAAAAATAATCTTCATTAGTTTAAAGATAGAAAGCAAGAAAGAGAAAACATTGCAACGGGTAAGACTACATCTCTCGACGAGGCTCTTTATATAATCTCGGTCAGAAGTCACTTTAAGTAAATTCGTTTGATCATATAATTATATTCAAGATTCGTCTTCGAGATTCATACTTGTAATAGTTCAGAGAAATACCAATTTTATTATGAAAAGCCAGCCTTTATTAATTATAAATCAATAAAAGGAGGGCAACTTCAAGATAAGGATGACACGATATAATAAGAACATAAATTAAGTTTAAAGTAGTTAAATCTAATCTCGTAAAGGTATTGTTATTTGAAGTAATGGATAAATTTATTATTAACCCTTTGAAGCACACATTTTTCTATTGGCTATTTTTGCCCGAAAAATCTTACTCGGGGATTTTTGAGGTCGCTGAATACGAATCTGCAACTAGAATTTTCGTAATCAGCCACCCCAAAAACTATAGTATACGTATTTTCAAAAAAAAAAAAAAAAAAAAAAATTTGAAAAGTCTAGTCAAAACTGAATTTCTCCGAAAAAAATTACAGTTTTTTTCATATATATTTGTTAATTAATAACAAATAATATTTGTTCAAGATTAGTACAATTTTTCTTCATGTTCTTTAACATCTGAAGAATGGACAAAATGCAAAAAACCGAGTCTAAATCTGTTAACTAGAGGATAACTTACCGAAAAGTAATTAAATCAAATCGGGTTACCGCCGTGCTTCAAAAGGTTAAAATTTCCAAAAACCTTAGACTTCACACCATTCTTCGATGCGCTTGATGGTATCTATATCTAGTTGTTTTAATGCAGCCTTTGACGTTGCGGCATGTTTTATATTTACACCCACATTTACTAAGCAGAACTTCGAGTTTGAGAAGATACTGCAATATACGGTTTTTTGAATGATAAAACTAATTTCTTCTCTCTGTGTCTTGTATTTTTTGTTTTTAAAATAGTACCAGCTACACCGAATTTTTATCTCTCAAATAGAAAAGGAATTGATAATAATGATTGCAATTGAAGTTTTAATTTTGTCTGGAATTAACATTTTTATAGAACAGAAGCTTTTTATAAATGTTATCTATTTGAATAAAGGCATACGTTTTAAGTATATGCGCAATACTCAATCCTAGTTAAGCGATAGCTTTTTCACTCAAGTTTTGAAGATCTAACTCCTCATTTGGAAGTAAACTTTCAAAGTACAATAAAACGAATACTAAATCCCACGTATACGGAGAGTATTTCAGCCTGGATGGACGTAATTTGTACTCTCCTTTGAAAATCCGTTGTACAAGAGGTCTTTTGCAATTTCTTTTACTGAAATGAGTGGAAGCGCTGACCGTGTTGACTTTAGAGAGCTATAGGATGCACCTTCGTTAAATTCTTTGTTAAACTGTAGAATCGCAGTTTGACGTTAAAAGATATTCAAACTTCGTGGCCAGTTCATCGACAAGAATGTGAATTTTGTCTTTCTCATTTAACTTCCAGACTTTCTTTAGAACTTTCACCTTTGTCCAGTTTTCTCTTTTATGTTTCCCTATCATCAAAAGTAATTAAAAAGAACGGGCAGAACTCCAAGCGTGTGACTTCCTCGCGCATAAACAACACAAATGGAGACTATAAGAGCCGCATAATGGAGATTCGCCCCACTATTATTATTTTGGACTCTAAACCTGTGACTCCATCAACCTCAAAACGAGCTACTACAAGTCTGAACTTTAGAGACTCGAATTTAATACAATATATCACATATTATAGTTGATTAATTTAAATAAAATAAATTAATTAAGAATGATTATGTTATAATTGATTACGGCAGATAGAAAACGCTGCCAATTGGTTTGGTACTATTTCAGAGATTCTCTATAGATTACTGTAAAAAATAAAAACCGCTGTCAATTCATTGGCACTTAGCTTTTTCCTAACTAATCCAAAAACATAATTTCAAATTATTCTATATTTAATTAATTAACTATTGCTTACTTCTAGAGGAAGCTTTGTGCTAGTAATTTTTGGACTTGTTCTAAAAACATGTTATAATTGTATTTTGAGGTATCAGGAACAACAATAAGTGGTTTTTGAAAAGTGTCCGTATGGATGTATGTGTGTGTGTCTGTGCATGTATACGCCTGGATTTCAGCTTCTACTGGACGGATATTCATCGTTCGTAGCTCATTTTTTTGTATTATTTAAATTTAATTTAAATTTTTTTTAATTATTGGATTGAGATATTTCAATCGAACAATGACCATTTTAAAGAGCATAAAAATACGTATAATTTCAGAGAAAAAAAACTACTCTAGCTCTTATGGTTCTTTTGTTTTTCTCAACTGCTCTGAAGAAATTTTTGGTAAGAATATATGGAGCTATAATCTGTAAAAATTTCAAGCCATTTTGTCAAATAGTTTCTAAGTGAAAAGCTAAAAACTGAAAAAAATGAGTATTCCATTTCCAACGATTACGGGAGTAAAAATGCTTTAATTTAATTGAAATTCTGGAAAAAGAAGATAGTATGAACACCAGGTAACACCGCATTAAAATCACCATTTTGCTCTCGTATTGAACGATATTTTTTATACGACTTTTACAAAGGTTGATTTAGCCTATGCATTTTTATGCAAGTTTACGCAAAATCGAATTTTGTACATGTAGTTTAAAAAAATCTGTTTTTTAGGACTATAAATATTCCAATAACAAAATTTTTATTTAAATTTTGTTTGCTGTTCATTATATTCTAAAATGGGCATATACAAATAAAATAATAATACAAAGGAGATAATATTGGAACGATAAATTAGTTAGAAGGAAGCTAAGTGCTAATGAATTGGCAGCGACTTTTTTTAATGAGATAAGATCTTTGAATAATCCAATGAAAATAATTTTATCTACATTATGCTCTTTTACACTTTTTGATCATTGCTTTACCCTTTAAATTGTATTATTTTATTAATTGATATTGTTACATCCTCTTCATTAATAGTACGTAAGGATAATAATTTTTTGTTTGCATAATAATTTGTATTTTAACATTCAGTTCATAAACTACTTATAAATTAAGCTTATTTCAATTTGCAAGCATAAAATAAAAAAATAGTAAATTAGGTTGAAATAAATCCAATATTCTGAAGCTTTTAAAAAAACATTATAAAAATATATTTCATATTTTTCCTATTTCCAATTTCCAATCAATTAATGACGTAACAATATAAAAGACTTAATTTTCAAACTATATATTTCCCTTAGAATCGCAATCGATTTGTTGGTTAATGGTTGCTATATTATTATAGTGAAAAATATTTTTTAGCAAGTAGCTGTTACCTAACCAACTGAGATGTTCGGTAGTTTCAAGTTTCTTCTTGAAGGCGTCGACCTGCTTTTTAAGCTCCCGCAATGCAACGCACGGTGTCGCAGATACGATGTCCTGATGGACAAGGAGTTCCCGTTCTAGAGCTGTTACTCGCCTTTCCAAGGCCCGTAGCAGTTCCGTGTCGATCATTCCCGAGGCTGGATGGGCGCCAACCACCTGACCAACAGATTTTATCAATTATTTTCTATTCCTCCTGCAGAATATCATTTTTCTTTTAGTTTCATAAATTGACGAATCTATTTAGCAGTTTCTCCGCGCCTTACCATTCTTATATAGATTCATTTAATTACATTGTTTAACATTAAATTAATAAACTTTATTTGTAAAATTCATACGATTAAATCACTAAAATACATTTCCTTTTGATTTTATCCAATAATACACATTGATTTTAGAGATAACGCAAGGTATAATGTTTTGTAAAAATTTAAGTAGTAAGAAATAGAATTAGGTCAGACATCGAAAGCATGTTAGAAACGAATATAATATAATCGTAAAATTAAAGACATATGCCTTAAAGTTGAAAAGTACAAGAGACGAAATAAATGACACGGGAAAAGTCGGTCAAGTATTAGCCTATTACGTACGCTTTTGCGGTCACTGTATATGCCAATAATATTCGGTAGTCGGGAGCCCGAACTACCAACGGTATAACCCTTGATACTTGAGGTAAGAGGTAGCTAGTCCGAACTAGACCGTCCTTCTGTTACTTGGATCAACTCAAGTAGTAACAACTAGTAGTAACAACGGAACCTCGTAAGGCTGCAAAGTCACCCCCACCCCCTCTCCCGAGTGTACCTTGGATGATAATCGGTTATAGGAGCTATGAAACTGCGATTACGATACAGGCATAAATTAAAAAAATAACATTTTTCTTTTTTGTATGACTTGAATACTAATAATCTTATAAGATCGATTTTAAAAACCTAATGAAAACTGTGCACAGTTAAAAAGTAATGTTCGATAAAAAATATTATGAATATTATAAAAACTGCAATAAAAGTGATGCTAATGTTATTATAAAGAATTTTAAACCTAACGTAGAGAGAAAAAAAAGTTATTTTCGAGTTCTCAAGATTCCCAAATCGTTACCTGAAGTTCGTACGGGTCGTTAGGCGTGTTTACCGGCAGGTGCGGCGAAATGTTAAGGATTTTGTCTCCCTTGCGTAACTTCAAAATATCCAGAGGTCCCGCCTCTGCTGCGCTTCTGAAAAGTTCTGGAACATAAATTTCAAAACATTTTGTAGAAAAATGCAATGAAACAAGCATTTAAATTTCATGAGCGAATCAAAGAATTCAGATCAAATTAAACGAAAGATCTTTCAAAATTTGTTCCACAAAATTATTACCGCAATAAATAGTTTTATTATTAGTCACTTAAAGTAAATGTTTATTATATGGACGTATATCTTTGATATTTAGGTACATGAACAACTATTTTTTGATAATGAATTTTTTTAAATAGATCTTTTTATTTAAATTTATTAACTATAAATGATCATATTTTTATTTTATTAATTTTTGTATTTGCTTCAGGTGATTTCTTAGTTGATTTTTCTTTTTACTTTAAAGATATGAATAAAAATGGTGATAAATTAGTACTTAAAAAAGAAAGTTTGATAATTTATCAACACTAAAACAACAGTTTTGCATTCTAATCAATCGCCGCACAATATTTCATAGGGTGCAGTGTGCTTTCATATACGCTGGAGGGTCAGCAGCGCAGGTAAGCCGGGCTCGAGGAGGCAATATTAATGCAAATTGCATAAGCCTCACTTGGGCTAAGTAAAAAGCTCTTACGTTCCTAGGATTACCGGCGAAAGCACAGATGTGCTTAACGGCCTTTCAGCCTAGTAGTCGGCGAGTACTCGCGCGTCTTTCGCCCTGAAAAATCGCTATTATCTCTCCATTCTTCTAGTTTCCTCTCTTCTTCTTTTCAACCCCCTTTCCGTCTCTCTATCTCTCTTCATTTTTTTTAACAGCATTTACGTCGTATTTCACAAGAATATTATCTCTGCTCGCATGCGGTCCTTGCAGCGCTTTCTCTCTCCTTTTTCTCCCTTCCGCTTCGTGGGATTCCGCGTTCATTTTGTCTTTTCCACAAATCATTTATAAATTTTCTCCATTGTTCGATCTTATAAAGGTAGTCCATTAACGTGATCGCATATACATGTAGCGTCAATGTAGGATTTAAAACAGAATTCTTTATTTGCATTTTGACAATTAAAAAGGTCACTTAGCACTCTATGAATTTTTCAACGGCTGTAGATGTAACTCTGATGATCTGTTTTATATACATAATTTTAAAAGTTTGGAATTATCAGATAATCAAAATTACATTACATAAAATATACCAAGAAATAGTTTCCAATTAAAGTAATAAATCACAATTTCATTTTCTCATGAACTCTCAAGAAAAAAAAAACAAAAATACACTCTGCAACAAAATTAACGCACCACTTAATTCCGACGAAAAATTGCTCATTTCCGAAGGTCGATATCTCAGGAAAAAAAAGCTCATAGGTGTCAATTTTTTTTAAATGAAAGGTTATAGTCTCTACTTTAAGATGGTGGTATTGGTTTTTCGATACAACACAACCCCAACTTACGTAACCTTGAAATTAAAGGTCATTTTTCAAAGCTCAAAATTTCTAAAGTTTTGCAATGCGCCTGCGCGTGGGTGATGTTTCGTCGATAATTCTGACCATTGCATCTTAAAGTACCACTCTTCCCCTTTAATTTAAAAAAAGATTTGACTTGCTACGATTTTTTTTGACGATTTGGCAGCGTTTTTAAAATTGTATTTTGTATTTCTACTTAAGGGGGTATACATAGCTGCAAAATTCTCTTTTGCGTCCTGGTTTTGCGGACGCAAAACGCCATTTTGCGGACACATATCCGGAATTGCATTTTTCCGGCGAAGTCAGTCCGAGTATCCCAGAGATTGTGCGAAGCCAAAAAATCTGTTGCGGACGTGTTATGAACATTATTTTTCAGTGTAATTAGCCGCGTAATGCGATTTTGTGTCCTGGCATTGGGGATGCAGAATGCCATTTTCGCGTATACATGTCCGCAAATTGCAATTTTTCGACCGATAGGCCAATGTATACTAAAAAATCTTTTTTCGCGTACGTGAAATCTCTTCTCGAATACGCAAAATCCACAAAGAAATGTGTAAAAGATAACCCCTCAGTTGAAAATTATATCCATAATGAAATCAGACGAAAATCTACGTGGATTTCGTATAGAATCCACATGGATTCCTTACGGATACCGTCTGAAATCACCCTGAATTTTCCATGTAAATTTCCATATAGATTTCCGCAATGAATCCTAGTTGAAATCCTCAACGAAATCCATACGAATTTTCGTGGGAATTTCTACGTGGAATTTACGCATGTGAATTTTCGCGTGGATTCTTGTAGGGATTTCTATTAGGATTTTTACACTGATTTTTAGGTGGTTTTTTATACTGATTTTTACATGGATATTCATACGGATTTTTATACGGATTTACACTGATAGAAATATTCTATCAAAATTTACCATTTTTTGCCTGGTAAACGTGAGACGAGAGCGAGAAATCGTTAAAATTAATTTCTAACATAGGAAAACTTTATATTATAATTTTTAATCTCGTATTTTATAAATATTTCGAAGTTAGCATGGTAATTTGACCGTTATTCGCGTCATCAAACCAATACTTCCAAGGTGGCATGGGAAAAATTATTAAATTTATCTAACAAAAAGAAAACAAAGAGACATTTCTATTTGAATGTATTCTTCTTCAACAACCTTAACTTATATAACCGTACATTATAG
>UCOL01005137.1:0-12499 GCA_900474335.1 Ormyrus nitidulus
GTGTGTGTGTGTGTGGGGGGGGGGGTGCACAGTGTCGGCGTTTGCCGACGGCTTTGCGTAGCTGCAGGACACAACCTGCTGGCCGTGCAAGTGAATGGCTGGCTGTTATTTATGCAGCATCCTGTTATTTATACAGATGAATGGCGGGACTGCTTAGTGGGTTTTGTTTTTCTTCCAGTAATTAGACCGCGTAAGTTCGCTTTACACTGATTAGGCCGAGCCTGGATATCTATGCTAGAATGAGCGGCATCAGTTGCATCGAGTCGCCGCTATGGGTTTATTTGTCATATTTCATGGCAGCTTTATTCACTGCGAAGGGTATATATATGATAGAAATAGTAAAATTGTAGATGCGTTGGAGCTTCTGGCGAATTACTGTTATCATAGTGGAAGGTGCAATTATTAATTTTTATGCGCTTTGCAGTATTAATGACTGCTGTAAATAGCGCGCACTTTAAATAATTTAGCAGCAAGCAGAGTTTTCAAAAAATTTTGTACCAGAATTTCCAAAAGAAGCACTTTACCTAATTTTGAGCAATACCTGCAATTTCGTGGGAATGTCTGAATTTTCTGAGCTTAAAGAAAATTTAATGTAGAACTCTTGAAAAGAGCGTAGTCAAGGTAGCGTAAATACTTGCATCTAAAATTTTGATTCGTTACTCCTAGCATGGGAATTACCTCCGTCAGATGTGGAACCCCACTCGACTCGAGCAACTCCCTGCCATCTTCACTCCTTTTCTGCTTTAGCTCGTTGTCGCGATGCTTTCTACAGAGACGTAAAACGTCGCGCGTATTAGCCTACGCTTACTTAGTGGATTTAACGCCCTTGATTAGATGGTTCCATTATTATTCACGAGCTGCCTCCCTGTTTTAACAGCGCGATGAGAAGCTACTCGGTTATTAATGGAGTTTGCTTACATGCACTCTGTTTCACTAACGGTTATGCTTCGTTATAATGTTTGACTATTATACGCGCCCGACGAATGTGCAAAGTTGGAGTATTTTTATAAGTATAGCGGTATGAGGCTGCACGATTATTTTTCGGCTCCAATAATAATAAGCATTCTAAATTTGAGCATCAGCTATATACATATGCTTGTTAAAAAATTCAAATTTGCTTGGAAAGACTTTTTTTTCTTTCGGTTTGGTAAACAATACGTATACATAGTTCAAATATTGTGTACATAAATTTTTAAATTTTTATAGGTTTTATTTTTTTTTTTATGGTTGTGAAAATTTCGATAAAAATAAATCCTGCTATTATTTCAAGCTTTTTTTTAAATTTGAAAATGGTGATAAATTTTGTATTGATTGATTTGTAAGTAACTATAAAAATGGAGTTTTCCTACAACTCGTTAATTTCAAAAGAATTTTTCTGCGAAAAAAAGGAAGCAATTGAATTCATTCTACTTGACTTCTATTGTCTGTTGCTCAAGATTATTAAAAATATTTTCTTACGATATAGATTACATTTTGCCTTATTTCCCCAGAGTGGACTAAAGAAAGGACCAAGGAATACCAGAAGAGAAGGAGACCGAGAAGAGTAAGAGAGTTTCGATTCAGCTACGTCGCAGCGAAGTCTCCGCAGGTAGCTAGTCTCACAGTTATCCTTAGCATTCCTTACCACTTCGAAGGCTCGAAATGGTCCTTTTCCGAGAAAGGAGATTTTACGCTTACCGCAGGGACCACGAAAACCCGTACTCATTGTCTCGGTATAATTAAAAAGGAGACTTTTGCTTTCACTTAATTGGAATGGCTGCGACAGAATTTCCAGTAATTTGAAATCATGCGGGAATTTCATCCTAAATTGAAGAGTTTAGTTATAACATACAAGCGTCGTATAAAAAAATTTTAGCTAAACTTTATCGTCCATGTAACTTTTAAGGCGCTGTTAATATTGAACCCTTTTATCACTAGATTGTGTTATGCAATTGTAATTTTGTCAGGAGCCCGTACGACGTGGCTGACGCGCTGACAGGGACGGTCAACGAATTATAAATAGGGAAGCGGCGGGACACATCATCGAGGAACATGGGCGCGAGAGGTTCATTGAAAATTAATGACACAATCAACGAGATTGGCGGTCATTTAGCCCTGAAAAAGCACATCGCTGCACCCTCGAGAAACGAATTTCACCGCGTGCATCGCACACGCGGCCCAATCGCAACGTCGACGCTTGGCGGAGATTATTAAGAGACAAATTAATTTCCCGTCAACGATGAAGGAAGTTTCACTTTGACTTGATGTACCTTACAAACTGTTAGTTACAGCTGCTTGATTAATTTCCATTGCCGGGATGCCGAGCTTTTCATTTTCGCTCTGCTTTCTCTCCTCTACCTTGCTTTTTTGCCGATTGCGCGTAAACGGAACTGATATCCTTTCGTACGTTTCGCGGTAATATTAATGAAGAGTTATAGCTTGCGAACATATCGAACGAAATGAAGGCCGATCTCGTTTTTGCCGGTCTTATACGTTAAAAGGCTTATTCCAACGAAAATAAAAATAAACTTGAGTTTCATCGCCATTTCATTCGTTTGATTAAATCTGTTGAATAAAATCATTCTGTAGCAGTTTTAATAATTAGCAGAATATTTCAATTTTTCTTTTTTTTTACAAAGAAGCTAATTTTAAGCTCAACCAATCGCGCATGGATAATAATAATAAAAATAGAGCCATAATCCATGGATTATCAGATTGAAAAAAAAAAAAAAAAATGATGGGAAGTGGTCATTCTTTCGATGTTTTACTCATTTGTAACTCCACATAGACTGCTTATATCATTGCCGTACATTTGTGTCTGATTATTTGTGAATTGGTTAAGCAAAAGTATAGTTTTTAAATCCCTTCCTGATTCTTTCAAAAATAATTGTAAAATTATTGATTTACGTAAAAAATGTTAAAATCCAATTTAATATGCGAAATTTCATGCTTTGGCAATCGGTGATTAAATTCAAAATTCGTCGGCGAATTTCCCAGATTTGATTAATCAGTAAAGCCATAATTTCTCCTGTACAAATACATCATCCGTCATTAGCTTAAAAGCACGCCTCTATAATCATCGAGTAATAATTAACAGAATCCTTTTTCTTTTTGTCGCTCCCGGTGTAAATCAAAAGCTCTCTGCGAAAAAGTTCGAATTGAAAAAGAGGAAACCGGCGAAGCGCTGGTGCGCGACGCCATTCCGAACAACAAGTTCGAAACAAATCTCAAACTAAATACCACGTCAGTGATTAATTAACTTTTCATTCCGCTAGTGCACACAATATAACTAGGCCTCATTCATTAGTTATATCGTGTGCAATTATTTGTCCGCTTTAATCTGCGAACGGAAGCTGCGACAAAACTTACTCTTGGGACCAGAGCTTCGTACGACTTGTTTCGCTTTCTAGATGCTATTTCTTTAATTTTCCATTTTGACTCACGATTTGTTCCTAGTTTTTGTGACCGAACTAGCCGTAAGTCGAAATTTTTAATATAAAAATGTATTATGATGAAGCAAAACCATTTACTCCATTAATTATAGTAATAACTACATAAAACGTAATGAATCTTCAATATTTGATCTCAATTTCAAATAAGTCTTTTTTATTCAATGAGTGAATTCCCTACATTATGAAACTCGATGAATAAGATAGTCGCATGAAGAATTGCAATCGTCTAAAAAAATAATGATTTTAACGGGAATAAAAGTTAATGTATTAAGTTAATGAATCGATAGTCGATTTATAATTTTTAATTTTTTGTAAAAGTAAAGATTGACGAAATATTTGTTGAATACTAATTACTTATTCTAACGAATAATTAACTTATTCCTATGTAATTTTAGCTGTTAAACGCGAATCCAAGGCCATAATCGTTCCATACTTTTTTATAAATTACGAAAACTTTTGGAAAATAACACCAGAATAAATCTGTAACAATGCGTAAGTAGACTAATGCCGAGTCAGATCAGACACCGGCTTAATACATGCAGATATACTTACATAACTTTTTTTACAATTTTATGTAAAATGAATAACAATTGGGCGATGAATCGACCACTGATTCACGAACAGCAGGTCAAAATACGTAGGAATGGGTCATTGGGTGGGTCTCCACTCTGGGGCAGCATACTTTTTATTTTGGGTGAGCTTGGTGTTACTTTTGCTGTAAGAATATTATTGCATAAAATATATCATCTAAAGTTAGATCAGATGCATTTGTATGTTTATTTACTGTTTGAAACTGATGTAATTGTTTCTAATTTTCTTTAATTAAAAAGCTTGCAACTTAGTTGAGTGAATGAGGTTATCTAACTGAACATGCATGATGACTACCATACGTTATCCTGTTTTTAATAAAGTTTCAGAATTTTAAATGTTGAGCACAATGTAATTAGTTGAGTGAAAGTGGACAATTTTTTAATTTTTCAGATCCGAAATTTGATATAACTATAGTATTTCTTGTGCTGTAGGCAAACAATTTTAGTTAATTGAAAAAATACATATATCAGAAAATAAAAAAAAATTATAACAATAAGTGATAACAAAGACTATATCACACAAAATTTTATCTGTAATTCGTAAAAAGTTCTTAGATCGGATGAGACTTTTAAAATGAGGAGGAATCGGTTATTCGACGAGTGTTATCCAACTATTCGATAGCCAGAATTAAACTAATGGCAAAATCAAGCAAGTATCTGCAGTACAAGCAAAGTTCAGCTTGTAATCCTCTGAAACCATACCGCAGGGGTTTGAAGCTGCTATGCCTTGCACACAGGTATAGCCAGTTAATGAAGCTTTTGAATATTTCACTATCAAAGAATCAATTTTTTTTTTTCGAAACTGTTTCGATCAGTAGCTGAGAATTATTAGAAAGAAAAGTGTCCTCCTCCGGCTCTATTCTTCCGCGCTATAAAAAATGTTTCGTTACGCGTTCCACGAGTAACATATAGATTCCAAGTTTAAATTTACAACATAATCCCCCGACTTGAAAGGGCCAAAGTTTGAGCAATTACCGTTGCGCTCGATCCGATAATTCAAAGAAAGTGCGAAAAAGCCCCGGGGTAAGAAAGCAAAGTTAAGGGAGAGCACTTTGCCGAGATAAACAGCTCGTGTGTATAGACTCGGCTCGCGGCCCGTCTGGCATTGGCTATTTAGCGCTCGCGCGTATACGACACACGTCGGTATAAGCGACACGCCGTCGTGCTGCACTACTTGTGCGCCGTACGACCCCTCCCGTTCCGTTATGCACGTATACATGGCCGCGTATATATGCGCATGTTTGCGCGTATTAATGTCGCGGGGGAGTGCTACGGCTCGTTAATAATTCGGAGCGAAGGGCGCCGCAGAATCTCTCGCCGACCCGTTTCCCACGGCGCGCACCGCGGTTTTGCTTCTTCGCGGCGCCTTTTCTTCTACGGCGGTTTGTCGCTCGGGGAAGCTACCTTTTTCTTGGACTTTAACTTTCTCCCGAAGCGCTTTACTTTCCTATTTAAGCGTTACACTTGTTCTATTATCGAATGGGTAAAGTTTATTTAGGAACAGAAAAAAAATACTCGTCTGACAAATTCCCTAAATTACTATTTCCCTATGTATTTTGATCTACTAAACACGAATGTGACATTAGTTGTGTCCATTACGTCAAAATTTTGAGGTACCTTGATCTTTAAGAATTTTAAGATTGAAAATATTCTTCCAAAAATCTTCTCCACCAATAAACCCAGAAATTATAGTGCAACTTCTGTTTCCGATCCTTCATCTAGTTTTTCTAATATGATTCAAAGTGCTAAAACATTCAAGTCCCTCGTGGCGTCACGGTTCATGTAGCAGTAACTTCAAGCTTCTCAGTAGCTCTACTTCCTTCTTTTGCCGACAAATACAAAACTTTTCAAGATGCAAACAACCCTCTTATCAAGGCCATAAATCCTGCGAATGTTAACTTGAGCGTTGAAAGACTTTCAGAAAGTGAAAGTAATGCAGTTAGAGTTGAAGCGAAATTGGTCAGTATAAAAGAGGCGCGGAAGCAACTATAATAGGACTAGAATAGAATCGTTAAAAAAGCATATAAAATAGTTAAAAAAAAAAAAAAATAGTTCCAAATTAGAGTTATTAGTTCCAATAGAGAACTTATTTCCGAAGTTTCAGCCCGATTGGCCGAGAGCCATTTTCCATAAGAATTGTTGCGTAGTCCTTTAATTTTATTTTTCTCTCTCGAAAACTTCAAGTACGTTAATAATTTTCTTTTTAATCTATCTTAATGAAAATTTTAATTTAACGACCGATAAAAGGGGGGAAACGTGTAAAAGAACTCGGAACAATGCAGGCCCTACTCGAGCATTTTCAATATTTAACGTAATCAGAAGATTTAGTGTTCCGAAGCTCGCCGACGTTCTTCAATAATACACGAGCGGAAGGATGAAAAATATAAAGGTAAAGCAGCCCCCGAGACAGGTGTACTCGCAGGAGAAGAGCGCCCGTGTCAGGGAGAAGAGGTCAAATGTTCTCGCAGTCGGCTCTCGTGGTTTTACACAATTTATGAGCGCAAGCAAGCCAGGCGTCCCGCCGAGGACTCGGCGGTTTTTACGAGCGGAGCCACAGCCGACTTACACGGCCGCACCTCCTCCCTCATCATCAATACAACAAGTTAATCAAGTTAGTTGCTAGCACGATAGCACGACGGCGGCCCCCTCTCCCCGCTCTTTCGCGCTGCGCCGGCATTATTGCCCCCGCGCGCTCCTCGCGGCCCTTTTTCGCGCGCGCGTCTCGTGCGATATCGCTATTCCGAGCGGCCTCTACGACGTAACGGCATCGGCAAGCCAGGCCCGACGAATTATTTATGTCACGCGGCGCGTGATTAATTCACGGCTTATCTCGGGAGCTCCTCGCACTCGAGTGCACTCTTAATGTTATATCGGCGTAATCTGGCGTGCGAGCCTCGCTTTGGCAAGACATTTTAATTAACTTGTGCATGCGCGAACGTCAATTTCGCCTGTACAAAGGCTGGGGCCAAACTTATGCAATAAGGATAAGTGAAATTTTCAGAAGAGCAATAGATGTTGGCCGCAAAGTCGAGTTTTGCGAATTTAAAGCATTTTCAATTCTTTCGTCAGAAGATTGAGCTGCCAGTTGAATGTAAAGCTTGCTCGACTTCTCCTGCTCAATTGTACCAGTATATTAAAAGCATTTGCTGCAGAAGAAATTTGCAAAGGCGTGACGGTGCTCTTAAAATTTCTATGAATTCTGTATGTAATTAAGCAAGTATGCAAGTAAATTGACAAAAGTTAAATTGAAAAATTCACTTGACTGGGGTGTTTTGAAGACGTCGTCTAGAAATCTAAAAATTGTAATCGGACTTAGTTTTTTGTTTGTCTATATAGGCGTCGTCAAAGTCTTGGTTAAGTTTGAATAATTATAAAAATAAAATAACTAACTGTAACTCTTTTAATATAAAAAATATATCAATACAATAGTAACAACGCATGAAAATATTATTGATTAATATTCAGTTTTGCAGGTCATTTTAAGGGGTACGATTGTGCACGCGAACCCGTTGATTGAATGAAATGCAATAATTAATTGTAACAATTCAAACGCCGAGTAGTACAGTAATGAACCAATGCATTTGTAACTTCGACACCGCATCTCGTGTATCTGGCAGAGCAAATGGGAAGCGTTTCTCAAAGAAGCATTTTGGTGCACTCGCTTTTATACACTCGAGAGAATCGGTTCGTATATATGCGGGTTACAATCGATGGTTTCTGTCTCAGCTCTTGTTTAAGGGAACTCGAGTAAATTGCCCTCTCAGCGGGAAAAACCGCAGTAATTAAGGGTATCGTTTCTTGGTGTCAGAATACACGACATTTCGATCTTTGATGCTGCGGGAACCACTTTGTTAAACGACTTACCGAGCGTGACAATTATAACATTCCGATTTACTGGAGATTATTAAGGGAAGTTGAATAAAGTAAAAAATTATGATACGTTAAATAAGACTATGTTATTTTGTTTTGTAAAAACTCATTTTTTCCAGCTTTCAGCTTTTTATTCAAAACTATTTGTATAAATACATACATATATTCTTAATAAATCATTTATTCTTGTTCCTGACACCTTAAAATACAGTTATAACCGTTTTTTCGAACAACTCCAAAAATTACTATCACAATGCTTCCTCTAGGAGGAAGCAAAATTATTAATCTATTTATACGTAAGATTAATAATTTTGTAAAAGAAATTTAAATTTTTCTGAGAATATTATGTAATAATTTCACAATTTTTGAAAATATTGTGGCTTTGTATTTGAAAAGTGTATTTTGGAAAAACAATCTGCAACGTAATTTGAACTATTTCTAAAGTAATGAAATGTCCAAGCTTTCAATACAAAAAGGACATTTAAACAGCTTTGATCATTACTGACGTGAAATCTAAAAAAGGCAAACTTTAAAAAAAGAATTAAGTGTCAATAAATCCAATATTTAATAAATCCAATTTGCCAAGTTTAAAAACGAAATTTTTATATCTTTTGTTATTCACTTTTGCAAAAAGCGTGTCGAAATATCGATGTTACACATACAAGTAAGACAAGAGAGGTGTAAGCGGTATTCGACTCAAAGTTCAGATGTACAGTGACTATAATTAAGATGGAGTTGATCAAAGACTGACTCGCGTCAGTAATTGTAGGGCAATGACAATGCAGTGCAAGTTGAGAATTTGCTAGCGAAAAAGGCGATGCAGAAATACGCAACTAGCGATGCGACGAATCTCTTGCCAATCTTGCTGGGGCTTTGAAGCGGCTGAGTATGGGGGTTTTCCGTATTAAAAAATCAGAAATTTATTCGAAAAGATAAAAGGTTGCATTGAAATAGGAAATGTCGAATAAGTTAAGGCATGTAACGAAAATTTCATTAAAATTTCAAGCTCCAACGTGGTTTTGCGTGAGTCAATTTCAAGGGGCTATAATTGAATAAAAATTTTTTTAATTTAATTTTCCTCAGATCCCTCGAGAGGCTAATAAATAATTAAACATTGAACTAAATTCATTTAGATTATTAGTACGGAATATGCAATTACAATTATTAATTTGAATGAAATTTCAAAAATTCACCATCTCATTTTTTAGAAAAAAAAAAAAAAAAAACCGAAGTTACACCCGATAATAAACATGTAAATGAACTCGCTCGAATGCAAAGAACCGCATTCGGAGTTGATATCCGTATACACAGTTTGATTTCGCGCTTCCAAAATACTTTGCACACATCCAGCGCCGTAATGTAAACTCGAGGCTCCCGGATGTAAATTCGCGCACTGTGCACGCATGTATAAGCAGTCCATAGCCATTCACAAGTCGTACATACGGCGAGTAGCGAGCTTCGGCGGGGGGCGGAATTGCGTTTTCGCCCCTCCCCGCCGTCGCTCTCTCTCTCTCTCTCACTCTCCAAGTACCGCGCTGGAATCGCTGCGCTCGCTCGCGCGCAATTTATGGCCGTGATTTTGGCCGAGTAAGGACGATCGGAAGACGGTTATACGAAGAGATGAAGGGCCCGGACGAGTTATGTCGACAATTATCCTGCGCGGCGAACGCTCTTTTACACGGAGGCGTGAGCGCGTTATCATTTTCGCCGAGGGTCGGGCCAACCGAGCGTATTGTTTAACGCCTAAGAGAATGATGAGGCCGGATTTCCAATATGGATGGGAGATGCGCGAATCCGCGGGGAATTGCAATCTCTCTCGCGCTCGGCTACGATGATTGCTGTATTATTCACTTATCGAAAGAATGGGAACAGTGAATCCTCGAGACGGACGTGGTTCATCTTTTTCCAGATTCTTCGATTTCTTCAAATTTCTGGAAGCTTATAAATTTAGGCAGATTAACTTTAATTCTCCGTATGCTGGCTTCTGTTTCATTTGTATGGGACATAATTAACTATTGGAATGAACAATTAATTTGAGACGTTCTGCTAACAATGCACTCTTGTGGTTCTAGTCTCTGAGGCTCTTTCCTTATATATTTCTTTTTTAAAAACAAAGTTATTAAAATTTAACATATAAAAATGAATATTTTACTTTAGCGGCGATTAAAAATTACACATTACTAATATTGCAGGAAGTAAGTTTAGCTGTATACATTCTTGTATAGATTTATTAAAATTAGTTATGCGTAAATCGGTTAGCCTTCTGTTTAAATTAAATCTAATAATTAATGAATACACCAATTTCATGCGAATTAATAATATCTAATTTCATTAGTTATTATTTATGGATAAGTGCAACAATTATTGATGCATAAATATAACGATTACTGGATGATTAATTGCATAACAATTACGAAAGCTTGCAAAATTTACAGTTTTGAATAACGTTCAAAGAATGACTGCATTAAATCATTATTATTTACGTGATAAAAAAATAAAATTTTCGAGGTCGCTTAATTGTTGCAAAATGATTAAATTTTCCAATCTATTGCGGTTCGCCGTGAACGTGTCAATCGGCCCGAAAAATTTGAAAAGATATTTTTTAAATGGAAGGCAGAGGGATAGGCAAAACGAGTAATTCCAAAAATTCAGTGAATGCCGGATTGACACCGAGAGGGCCGAAGGTCACCCCAGGCAAAGTGCTGTCAAACGAGTGTTTATCCGTGCGCTTGTTTGCGGAGCAGCTTTTCCATCAGTCACGTATTCACTGCGCAGGTGGAAGACCGAGGACCGCGCGACGGATCAACTTGATCCGCAATTGCGCGTGCTCGACAACTGCATTACAGGTGCATCGACACAGAGGCGGCAAGAAAATCGTTCGCCTGTGGTGACAGAAACAGCCGCTGCTGGCTATTATTTTTTTTTATTTTTTATTTTTTTTTTTTTGTTTCTACAAGCAATTGAAGAGAAAAATTGTAGCAATTCGCAGGAAAAATTCGCAACTAAAATTTACCTGTACAGTGAATACAGCGGATGTTGTGAAGCTTTTAAAGAGTGATCTTATTGGTCCTCTCTTTAAAAAGTGATGGTCGGAAGTAGTAAAGCATTTTAAAACTCAAAATCATGGGTTGTTGAATTAAGGCGGTAAAACTAAAAAAATCGTGTTTTTAAACGTGTAATAATAATTAAAAGTACAGAGCTTTGAAATAGAAAATAAAAGGAAAAGACTTTTAAAAATAGTGTAAAGTAGTCCAATGTGTATTTTAAGTACTGAGTTATTTAGAAATGGAAATTATAATAGAAAAAATATTTTGAATTCATGTGTATAATGGCAAAATTTTTAGTATGTCGTGTATTAAAAAAATAGGGCGCGCGTTAGGGCGCCTGAATTTAGCCAGTTGTAATAAATCTTCTAATTTTTCAATTGAGTACTTTAATTTTTATTTTAAGTATGTAATTTTTAGTTTGTTTAAATAATAAAACAACAATTTTAAAAACTTTTTAAACAGAATTTTAATAAAAATTATTTTTATCGCTCCTTTTAAAAAATAATAATTGCTATGCAAGTATAATCAACGTGTAGCATGCGTGGATACCTGAAATCGCATGTCAATAGCTCCCGCAACCGCAGGTGTTAAAAAGTTCGCCCGTCAATCCGCAGCCCGCAGATTATGACGTTTTCGCGCACGAGTTTAAATTAAACTGTTGTTTTCACGCATCAGTTTAAAGTCACCTGTGTAAATAATAGATTTAAATTATATAAAATCTTTTCCTGATACACAATGTATATCCAAAGTGTTTGTAGAAAAGTATTAGTAAATATTCTAATTAGTAAAATGTTTTAATAAAATCTCAGTGCTGCAGCACTTTAATTACACGAAATTCAGGCAGATGCCTAAGTAACTAGTTTCATTACAGTTAAACCATTAGCAATGCAAGCCGCACATCGCGGCTCGCAAGTTAAACCCCCATATTAGATTGGTGCGCGCCCCTGTCGATCGGAAGATGAAAGCATAGACATTGTTCAAGGATCGGATGATGCCCGGAGGCGAGCGCAACCTACGCGCGCTTGTGCGTGCATTCGAAACGCATACACACACGCACGCGGAGGGGCCAGACACGCGTGATGTTTGCTTCTGCCATCGGTCAGTAGTGCAAGCTGAACTGTGTGCCGCCGATGAGTGGATTTACACGGCTGTACAGCTGTGTATTCAGTCGACGCCGCCGCCGCCGCCAACTGTAAATCAACAAAGTGCGCGAGCAGCCAAATGACGAGTAGTTCTAATCAACGTCGCGCGCTCCGCTTCCCTGCCAAGCCGCGGGATATATCGTCTCCGTCACTACTTCCGGTGGCTTCTTGTTACGTGAGCGGAGAGAAGAGCTCAAGTAAAATTCGCAAGAACAGCTGTAAAGGTTCAGTTAAAGGGACAGTGTAATTTGGCATCTGTCCTGAAAACCGATGCATTTCCTTCATTTTACTAACCAGGAGAGGAGCAGGGGTCCGGGTCACAGATTTTCTTATAACTTCGGGATATGTTTTCTAATGTTAAAATACGAAAGAAGCCGCGTCCATTCGGTCTAACGCTCAATTTTTCAAAAGTTATGAGC
>UCOL01005138.1:0-12497 GCA_900474335.1 Ormyrus nitidulus
ACTTTCGTTAGCCTACATTTGTAATTTGGCTAACATTAACAAAGTTATACTTTCCAACAATATACCTTTTTTAAAGGTTTTTATAATACTTGACATTTTATTAATTGTATCGACACTCTTAGGCTACAATTTCTAATTTTAAGAATCAATAGATAATACATAATAAATATTTTAATTACTCAGTGACTTTAGTACGGAATCTCAGTTTCCTAGTTAAGAATTAAGCGGAGACAGCTCGGATAAAGACGAAAATAAACCATTTTTTAAATGTGTCAGTATTCCTAGGATGCGATGATATATACTTGACATTTTATAAATTGATTTCACTACTTTCGTTAGGCTATCTATGCAATTTTAAGAAACAATAAAGTTTTGATACTTCACTCCAATGTTCTAATTTTCTGGGCGTTTTTTTTCAACAAAAAAATCTTTTCAAGTCAATTATACATATATTATAGTTTATTAATTTTTAGTTTCAAAAGTATCGCTATGTTTGTATGTTCGAAAGTACATAGGCTTCGAGTGTGGCGCTTCTTGCACACAATTTATAGGTACATTTTTGCGGCTCAAAATTTTTTTCTGTGCAGTACATTTCTTTATTTGAATTAGACGCTTCGTTTTAAAGTATAGTAATAATATAAGTACATAATCATTTAGAGTTTATTTACTGTCATAAATTTCTTCAAATTTTGACGGCGCAAATCAAAATTTTTATTAGTAATATATTTCTTAGCGAATTATCAAAAAATAATCTTCACCAAGTTGGTTCCATGATAAGTTGTGGGATTATGCATTACTATAGGAGTGGAGATACTATAGTTAAGAAAGTTAAGAAAACTCCAAAAAAAAATTTCATAAAAAATTTATATTTACAAATTAATATAATCAATTAATCAATACATGAATTAATAAAAAGTATTTTTGCACAAACATACAGTTTTCTAAGTAACAAAAATATTAAAAAATTATGAATACACACTCTTTTATTTATAAAATAAACTTAAATATTTGAAAAGAATATTTATAATATTATTAAAAAGTATTTTCATCAGGTACTTAATATTGGAAAATATATTAAAATTTTAGAAATATTTATGGATTGAAATTTTAAGCTTTCTTTAATAAGAGAGAGATTCATTACTGTATATCCTATATATGTGTACAAATTTTATAAAATTTGTGTAAACATCAATAGAAAATGAATTAATATTATTATAAATTAATAATATAATATTATAAAAATACTCATTATAAATTCACAGAAAACTCTGAATGAGTTTCTTTTTCTGAGATTATCAGCATTGAGATTTAATTCTACATCAACTTTCGATTCACCTTTAGCTCTTTCAGCTTTACATTAAATAATTAATTCTTCAGTTAAGAAAGCCTCACGTTTAATTTTATCTCTTAATTTTCGAGATTTGCCTCAAAGGCACCATTGCACAGCCATTGTCACCAACCCCACAGCATTCTGTAATAATAAATAATTAGTCAATGTTTTAAAAAATTTATAGAAAGACAAATATTTTTCAATACAATAAAACTTACCTGAAAAACTACAACAAAAGCTAATCTAGCAGCAAAAATATGCCAATAAATTGTAGGTCTTTTATAAGGCAGTTCAAAGTGGTCAGGAGGGTTTCTATACTCTGCATATCTACATACAGTTACATTCTCATACAAACTATATAAAGGTGCTGTACCATTAGCAAAATCTTTAGTATCAAAAATTGCAAGACTATGATTCAAAAAACCAACATCTGTTTTGTTAGGGCTAACTACTGTCATGTATACTAAACGAGGTATAAATGTTGAGGAGAATGCTATGATGAATCCCTAGAATAATTGATGCATAAGAATTACTACTTTCCATAAGCAAGGATATAAAAACTAGCTTAACACAAAACTATATTTTTTTAATTTGCCTACTGGCAAACAAAATTGTTTTTGAACATTTCGTCAACTAATAAAAATACGTACATTTGTCATTATAGAAATTCGAGCTAATGCTTCGAGAATGCGTTGCCAAACGCCAATATCACGCGCCCTGCGCGGTACAGGTCTGCGATAATGGTGTAAAAATTTTTTTGCATCTAAGCGCATTTCAAATACATTATTTGCTAATGCGAAAAACGGTGCTAATGGAAATGCTGTTACAAACAGTGTTATAAATCCAAATTGAATAACCATTTCTAAATACTCGTCGTATAATCCTCTAGGACCTGCAAGAATTTTTAAGATTATTAGTATTGTTTAAAATATTTATTGTAGTAATATTGTAGTTAATATAACTCACTCCAATCAAGAAGTTTTAAGTCACGAATCCACTGACTTCGAGGAACAATAGGATCTTTCTGTTTAAGGCCAGTGTGAATGCGAAATAATGCCCAGTACTTATATAAAATTGGTAAAATCATTTCCATTACTGTATAAATAGCTTGTTTTCCCACCATAATAATAGTCAACTGAATAGACAATTCCATTAAACATCCTCCAGGCGCGCATTCTTCTTGCCTGAAATTAATAATAGTTATTTAGTAACAAATAGTTACTTAATTCTTTTACGTAATTGAGTATGATTTACCTAAATCCCAAAATTTTATTATATTTTTTAGGATATCCAACAAATTTCCCTTTCAAAAAAGCCACATAAAATATAGAAGCATAATAGTTAATGAATTGAAATAAATAAACTTTTAAGGTAAGACTATCATCAAACTCTGCTTGAGTTCTCCAAAATTCCATTTCTGTTAAATATACCGCTAACCAGTCATAAATATAATTTAGAACTAAAATGCATGCCTAAAAGTAAAAAATATCATTATTAATACAAAAAATTATAAATCAAATATAGTTATTTGTCAATATTAATATTTTTCATGCACCAAGTTGATACCAGCAGCAGTAGCTGGAATGGCAAATGTTTTGTAACTTGTCGAATCAACTTCGCGGCCGAAAAGGGATGTTGAGGTAATGCTTGCCATTCGATATAAAACTACAGCAAAAACTGCTGCAAGTGCTAAAGCAGTCAGTAATAAAACAACGGAAAAACTAAAAAAAGTGGCTGGCACTCGCACCTTCCAAAAACTTACATACGGCTCTTTTTCTCTTGTAATTGGGTTCATCTAAAAAAATAATTTAAAAATGTTAAATTATTCATTAACTATTTTTTATTTTATGTTATATCTGTATAATAAAATACATTTATTACCTTTTCTTTTACTTTAAATAATTTAGCATTTGCTAGAGCAGATAAATACTGTGGTCTTGAATGTTCAGCAGTTTGATCATATCCGACTAATCCCCATCTGTAACTTAATGCTGCACATCTCCTTTTCCACAATTCAAGATAAAGCACTGACCAAACAGACATAAAAGCTGCAAAGTATACCATAGCAGGATTGTCAAATAAATACGTTACGCGGGTTAACAAGCAAGTTTCACTGAGTTTCCAAAAATCACAGGTTTTGTCACATTGTGGACACATAATAGTTTTATTAGCCCAAGGACTGCAAGCATCTTCTGCTAAACGATTTGAATTTATGGTCACTAGTCCTATATAAAATAGAAATTACAATAGTTATTAAATTTTGTACTCAATATTACAAATTTAAAAAGATTTATATATTATTGTACCATAGAAGAAAAATAACAGTCCAGCAATACTTGCTGGTATAAGCATGTAAGTATAAAATCCAAGCCATGCAAAATATATGGCAAAATTAATTCCAAAATATTCTCTTATTGTATCTAAT
Organism: Ormyrus nitidulus; assembly: GCA_900474335.1. Lineage (NCBI taxonomy): Eukaryota > Metazoa > Arthropoda > Insecta > Hymenoptera > Ormyridae > Ormyrus > Ormyrus nitidulus. The sequence goes on from UCOL01005138.1 coordinate 3,756, forward strand.
GGCTGCAATTTAATCCACTTTTTTGTATTTGCCCATTCTTCACAAAGTAAAGCTCTAATGCTTCCTTTTTGCTTCATTGTACCCTTAAAAATAAAGATAAAGACTGAGATTATTTATTTAACATTGAAATTATCTAAATATTTTCTAATAAAATAAATAATTATCTACATAAAAATTAAAGGGCTTACATCATGCAGTGGATATGCAGCTGAATATATACCTGCTGCTAATAAACGTTGGATACCTTCACACTGTCTTTCCAAAATAAAATCCACAATCATAACACGAACATGTGTAGGAAAAAAATTCTTGTCCTTAGTATCAAATCTTTTTTAAAAGGATGAATAGATGAAATATAAAACAAATGTTAAAATATAAAAAACTATTTCAAAAGGATAAATACATACAAGTAATCTTTGTCTCTGGAATATTCAGCTGACAATTGATACTCCTTTGGAGGAAATTTTGATGAATCAAGTTGTGCAAAACTAAATACTTTAGCAAACCATGATCTAGCATCATCAAATAAGTCAGTTTCTTCTATAATTTCATTAGGCAGTGGTTTTATTGGCATTTTAAGTTTCATAATTTCACAATATCTGCATAAAACTTCCTAAAAATCATGAATTATAAAGATATATAAAATGTTAACTTATATGTTATCTTATACATAAAATGTTATCATCAAACTTTAAAAATATATTAATATAATGCAATTATTTTATTTACTTCTGTAGCATGAATTTTAACAAAACCCAAGTGACGATTTTGTTCATGTTCTAGTTGTAGGCCTTGTTCCAACAAACTTCTTTCAAAAGCTTCTCTTTTCTGGGCATGGGCAATGTTTTTATTATCAACATAAGCTAAAACAAAGTCCACATTTTCTTCCTTATGAGATTCATTTCCAAAATTTGTTTCCTACAATAAACAATAATATTTTTAAATTTAATAAACTTGTTTTTTATATTAATGAACATCAAGAAATTTTATACAAGAAATTAAAAATACTTACATTATGTATTGGGTAATTATCTTGTTCCATGGAAATTATCTTTTGACTAAGATCTAGTGGAATATGATCACTATTAAAATCAGATCTATTATCGTGATTTGTCAGTTCCATTTTTGTTCCTGTTAAAAAACAGAAATTTACTTTACACAATTTGTGGAGACATCTTCAAAATGGGCAATCAAAAGTGACTCATTTCTAAAGAATGTACATTTTATGAATCAACTTAAATCAGCATCCATAAATAGATTTTTATCTAAACAAGACATCCATTAATAAAAATGTGTTGACTTACTCTTTTAATTATTCTTCAAGAAGTATTTGGGTATAAATAAATTATTTAAATAATGATATTTTAGTTAATAATATTTAAATATTTGACGACTAGATAGTAGGTAATAGTCAGATTTTAATCCTGACATAATTTTCAATTCTCTAAGGCGGTACGCAAAATGCTATCACAATCTTACGTAAATTTAAAGTCTAAACTATTTACGTAAATAAAATTTATATATAAATCACTTTAATTAGCAGATCAATTAACCTCCATTTTCGAGGTTTTCCAGCTCTCCAAAAATATACATGCGTGAATCAGCTGTCTACCATCTGCTGACTGCTGGCAACAGTGATTACAACAATCTCATTCCCGCGCGCCCGCGCGATTTATATCTGGGAAATATTACAGGTCGATAAGGTAGAAATTCTGCTGCTTTACGTCAACGCCAAAATTATTGCAATAATAATAAAATAACATTATAACATAACAGAAAATTAGACGATGGTATATCCGTGAGATGCGTCTTGAGTTACCACTAGCGGCAACGCTTCGAAAAAAGTGGGCGATATGCCGTGTGTCGCTTGGCATGGTATTTTCGTCGTCCGAAGCCTCCAGCGGGTCTCGAGCCGCTGTAAAGCAATCAAATTAAATAATCCGAATCTGACAACGTCACTGTCACTGCTGCAGACTCGCGATTTACACAAATCATCGGGCGATCGGTTCGGTGATTCAAACACTAATTATTTTCGCGACGGTTTGAAAAAGATGAGCGTTCAAAACACTGTGGGTGATCTTACTCAGATCTGTATCGAACTTAGAAGGGTCGTTAATTCGACAAAGGACGAGAGCGAGAAAGAACGAATTGTTTTAAAACATATTAAAGCTTACGCCGAAGCTGATCAGTCTATAAACGATTTTGCAAAAGGTAATATTTAACGGTTAATCATATATTTGTTCATTAAATACATTTTACTGCAAATTTATTTTTGTTTGAAATTGTACGTTTGTAATACCAAATAAGGTAATAAATAATTGTATAGGTTATGTTCCATTTTTATCAAGGTCGAGAAATTTTGAAATTTTAAATACTTCTGAATTAAAAAATTTTTCTTGTAATAAAATAAAATAGAAATACTTTCTAATTAGGAAATGATCTCTTTAAACTTTTTATTAATATCTATATTTCATTATTATTACAGATACTTTTTAGCAAAAAGTTAATAAATTAATTTTTTCTACAGGTACAGTAATTCTAATTTAAAAAATGTCAAAATCCAAAGGTACCAAGCGTAGTTTAGGAGCTTCCACAAATGAAACAACTTCATCGAAAGAAACTCCTACTAAAAAACAAGATAAAGCTTTAACAAAGGAAGAAAAAGATGAATATGCTAATCTTTTAAAATTGAAACAATCATTAGAATTAAATTTATCAACTTATAAGAATAATTCTGAATTGCAAGATACCACAAAAGAAATAATGGATTTACTTCACAAATACAATGATATCAAAGATGCAACACAAATAGTATTAGGTTCATTGGCTACTATGCGAGGAGTCACTGTAGCTAGTTTACATGAAGAATTTGATTTGCCTTTAAAAGATGAATAATTTTACATTAGTTTAACAATAACTTTATTTTTGTCTAAGTTTATTTTTAAAATTATATAGTTTTTATATTTTTATATTATATTTAAAACATAATAAATAACTTTTACTAATTTAATTTTTTTATTTTTATTAACACTCTAAAACCTTCCTTTATATTACATAGTTTAAAAATTCTTTTCTGTATGTAGGTTTGGAATGGTTCAATGTCTCTGAAAGTTTATCTTTGCGAAAACATCTCCAAGGAAAAATCGTAGTCCTAGATTTCTTCACTTACTGTTGCATAAACTGTATGCACATTTTGCCAGATTTAGAAGCATTAGAGAAGAAGTTTACTATTCAAGATGGTCTTGTTGTTGTCAGTATACGCTACTTTAATAACATTAATTTTTCTTGGCAAAATAATTCACAAAATTATTTTAAAAATGGTCAATTTTAGGTGGGAGTTCACAGTGCAAAATTTGTTAATGAACGAGATTCTAGCAAAATTTTATCAGCAGTGCAAAGATATAACATAGGACATCCAGTTGTTAATGATGCTAAGCTCTCTATGTGGCGCGATATTGGCATTAGTTGTTGGCCCAGTTTAGTCATGTTAGGTATGCAATAAAATTTAAAAAAAACATTAAAAAGTATCTTTGTTTATTTGGAAAAATAAATTTTTTAGGTCCCAAAGGCCAGCCTCTTTTTGTCCTAGTAGGAGAAGGACATAAAGATGAACTAATTCTGTATACTAGAATTGCTTTGAAGTACTTTAAGTCACTAAACCAAATTTCTAAGGATAAAATTCCTTTGCAACTGGCACAACATATATTGCCTATGAACAAAGGCAATTTACTTTTCCCGGGAAAAATTCATACGTTTATATCAGACTCTCAAGAAAAATTAGTAATCTCAGATACTGGAAATAATCGGATTTTAATTGCGAAAACTGACGGTAAAGTCGAGCACGTTATTGGCGGATATTCCCCTGGTTTCAAGGACGGTGATTTTGAAATGGTTCGATTTAACGCACCACAGGGTGTTTGTGTCTATGACAGTGACGTTTTCGTTGCTGATACCGAAAATCATGCAGTTAGAAAAGTATACAAACATTAAAATTTTTTTTTCACTAAACCATACATAGATTCTTACAGTAACTACATTGTTTAAATTTGCAGATTAATTTAAAAGAAAAAACTGTAATTACTGTTGCTGGAACTGGATATCAAGGACGCGATTATGCTGGTGGAAAGATAGGAAAAAATCAGGAATTATCATCTCCTTGGGATGTTGCTATTTATCAACACGAACAAGAAGGAACAACCGTTCCAATTCTACTCATAGCTATGGCAGGAACCCATCAAATTTGGGCTCTCTTTTTAAAAGATACCGTCTGGTGGAAAAATAAGTAAGAAAATTATTGCATCCAAATATTCATAAGTATAGCAAGAAAATTAATTATAATTTCTGTTAGAAAATACAAGTCTGGAGAATGTGCTAATATAATAGGAAATGGAAGAGAAGCTAATAGAAATAACAGTTATGCTCATGCAGCAAGTTTAGCTCAACCATCAGGACTTGCAGTATCCCAGGAACTAAAATCTGTTTTCTTTGCTGATAGTGAAAGTAGTACTATAAGAAGAGTTTGCCTTGATGATGGCAAAGTTTTGCCTGTTTGTGGTGCAGACAAAGATCCATCAGTATGAAGAAAATTTTACGAAACTTTAAAATATAATTTCATAATTTATTTTTAATTGTGGCTTCTTTAATTTTAGAATTTGCACTGCTTCGGAGATATAGATGGATCTAAATATTCGGCAAAACTGCAGCATCCTTTGGGAGTAGCTTGGAACAGCAAAGATAAAATGATTTACATTGCTGATACTTACAATCATAAAATAAAAAAAACAAGCAGCGAGGGCGATTGCGTAACAGTATGTGGCGGTAAAAAACCATTTGATAATAATGTTGTAAGTGCATTTCGTTTAAAAAGTTTGCTGAATGTTCTAAAAAAGAAAGACCAATCTTCAGTGAAGGATCTTCTCTTTCAGTTTGATGAACCAAGTGGATTAGCTGCAAGTCACGACGGAACTCGTCTTTACGTTGCAGATACCAATAACCACTGTATCAAATCTATCAATTTATCGAATCTTGAGAAAACACATGCGGTAAATAAGTTGATGTTTTCGTTTTTAAAAGTACTCAAAACTTCCAGAATTTATTAATGTTTTATCTTGTTGTAGATTCCAATTGATCTTCCAGCAGAAGCATGGAATAGGGGAGAATGTACATATAATTTTAATACTACAGTTAGTACAAACGGTGCTACTTTATCCGTATCATTTACTCCTACGTTTGAAAATGATTTGAAATTAAACGCCGAAGCACCGCAAAAGTGGTCATTGAAATTACCATCCAACGATTGGATAGCTTCAGAATCTACTGGTGATCTTAAACAGCCTTTATCGATCAAAATTCCTGAAGGTTCTGAACCAAAACAAATGCATATTATGTTGGACATAATGACTTGTAGAACTTCGGAATGTATATTAAAAAATCTATCCGTTGTCTATACAATTCTTAGAGATTCTGACGCTCCAACTAGCATTACCGAAGAAAAGAAATTAAATATTAGATAAACGATTTTGTACGTAATTTACAATCACGGAGCTTAACTTAATTAACTAATTTATATAAGAATGTTGCCGACTAATATAATAATAAATCAATGAAGTAAATTTTATATCATTTTATTAAAATGAAATTATATAAAGTTTTAGAAATAAAATTATTGAACGTTATGCATTGTCTATTTACTAATTTAAAACATTTCATATTTTATTTAAAAGCGGATTTATACAACATTATGTATACAAATACTTTTAATGAAAATTGTTTATAAATGCAATTTTCTCATTCTTATTAATTCACAGTATAATCGTAAAAATTGAAATGATTATATGCGTAAAAACGTCAATCGAAGTCCATCTATTCCAAAATTTTATTTGCAGATATTTAAACAACATGGTTCATTATAATCATGTAAATTCTTCCTTTTTAATCAGTCTTTGCAAAATATAACTGCATAAATTTTCTGAATAAATATTTTATTGGTAGAAATATCAAGTCTTTCGATATAATGCGTTATAAATATAATAAAATAATTGTGCTGAAATTTGGATACAATTATGTGTACCTAGTTGCTTTTTTAATTTATGGAATATATAAATATTGGTACTTTGGAACGCTGTGAGCTAATATTGTACTTTACAGTAAAATAATACGAAAATAAGAAGCCTCTTTCATTAGGAATTAAAATTCATTGAAAAAATTATACATCATTGTGCGCATAATCAAATCTCAATGTACCATAAAATTTACAACCATCATTACATTTAAACTAGAAGGAATAAAATTTAAAAGAGAAAACATTTTCCTAAACATGCTTTTTAACTATACTTATCTAGTTAAAAATAAAAAATGCTTATCGATCAAACTTATGGTACCGAATAACTATAATATTTTGAATTCACTGTTACAAATACTTTATAAAAATACGTAAATTAACCTATGCATTTGGCAGAAAATTCATCAGTTTGGAGATGCATGTGCAAAACATAATTCATTTCTATGTAAAAGTTATAATTAACTTTTAAATTTGATGTATACACATGCCCACTAGCTAAACGTAAATGATAAATTATGATCAAAATAAATTTTATTTGGCTTAGTTTTTGTCTGAAACTGGAACCAAATTGTTTTTTAAATTGTACACTAAAATTATAATTGTTACGTTTTGACTTGCTTAATGTTGTTAGTATCCTCTGTGCCATTGATATCTTCCACTTCTAACTTGTTCTTCTTACTCTTGCTAATTTTCCTAAAATAAAACAATTATATTGCATTAATGTGTGAAATGAGAAAATTTCTCTGAAAAAACATTAATCTTTCATTTGTGCTTTTCTACTTTTGTTTCTGATCGAAATCGACTTCGGGCGGCTCAACGTTTATTTAAAAAATAAAAAAAAGAAAGGAACCAAAACACTTACATTCCAAAAGCCTCTCCATCCTGAATAGTTTCCGGCAGCTTCTTATTCAGCGTCTCTGGCAAGAGCAGCGACAGGAGACCACCGAGCAGCGAACACAAGCCGAAGATCACGAAGGGCAGCGGTTCCCAATACGAAGCCTGTCGTTGCAGGAAAAGATCAGAAGAGTTTATCGGCAGGACTGTAATATATAAAATGAGCAGGCGATTGACGTACCAAGAAATTGATGTAGGGAGCAATGACTCCGCCCACTCGGGCGAACGTCGAGCTTGCCCCGAGACCGACGTTCCTGATTACCGTGGGAAATTGTTCGGCGGTGAAGACGTAAATTGTCCCGTACGACGAGGTAATCACCAGCTTCGCCACCATGGCGAAGGTCACCTTCAACCACGTCATTTCTGCGAAAAGTGATTAGATTCTTGTACTTTTTGGTGGTAGGCGTGATTTTCTCGTTGTCTCTCTATTGATAATATCATCTGGATTTCACTGGTATTCCAATGAAATTCGGGTGATGTTTTCAATAGAGCTGCGTAACTTATTAATTTATTATTAAATATTAAAGTAAGTGCAAAGCTTTTGAAAGAATAATCATCGTTTTATTTTTTTTCGCTCGAAACTTGGAAAATTGAAATGTATTTATAACTTTAAAAGATGATAGCTCATATTGTTTTAAAATAATAATTTAAATTTTGAAATAGAAAACCTCACTTTTTCTTTCATGTTAGCCGTAAAGTCTAATTTAGCGAACAGTGACCATTTGATTTGAGGTTTTAGTACGATAAATGTTCATTTGAATAAATCGTTAATTCCATCAGAAACATTACCATAATCTTTAAGCATGATTAACAAAAAAAAAAAAAAAACTAAGAAAATTTGAAAATAATGCTACACAGCATAAACGATCTTAATAAAAAGCAAACCTACCAAATACCCGCTACATTTATAATTTCGAAGGCCAGGCGTCGTTAAAATTTATTAACTTTTTACTCGAACCCTCAAAGTTATTGCAAGCGCAATTACCTGCGAGGAAAGAAAAAAAAACCGGCCACGAAAATCAATTAAAGCGAAAAAAGCAAAGGGGTAAAAAATTCAATCGCCTTGGCGCGATTATTTTAATTTCATGCCTGAACGATTAGCCTGAAATTACTCATCCCTTCGAGTGCGCATCCATCTAGGCACTTTACCATCTTCCCGCTGAAATAGAGTCGTCCCTTTTTCTTACGATAGACCGGCAGTGGATGCAGTGCGTAAATAAACTCGCCGCGTCTCTTTTTGCGTTACTGTATAAATAAACGTAGCGCGCGCGCCAGAGAGAGAGAGAGAGAGAGAGAGAGAGAAAGAGAGAGAGAGAGAAAGCGGCAGCACTCACATTATTCATTCGAAAATTACAAAAGGAGCGAGAAAGTGCGCTGCCGGGCGATAAAGGTAGGATAAAACGAGACTTTAATTGAGCGGGGCTTAAGTGCAAGTTTCATAAAAAAAAGGCAATAAAAGCTAGAGAAAAGAGGAGGCTGCACTGACCGGTTGGTATAAATAACGTCGCTATGAGGGCCAGACCGGACGCTATCATGCATCCGCATAAAATCAGCTTTCTGCCCCATCGGTTCAGCGTGAAAATAAGAAAGGTGTAAGCCGGTATCTCCACCAGGCCGGATATGACGAAATTCATGTAATCGTTGCCGCCGAGCGTCGATGCGTTCCACGAGAGCCCATAATACGTACCACTGTTTACGAGCCTGTTTCAGAGGATGAGAAAAGGTGAAAAAAAAAAGAAAACGAACCAGGACGAGCCGATTATGCTGTGTCCAGACTTAGCTCGGGG
>UCOL01005139.1:0-12497 GCA_900474335.1 Ormyrus nitidulus
GGGGGGGGGGGGGGGGGAGGAGGGTCGAAGTGGCTCGCTTTAAATCGTTCGAGCTGCTCTATCTTTTTCCCTCCCGGCTTTGTCCTCTTTCAAAACAAGGAGAAAAGGAAACGAGTAACTACGCGGGCGCGAACAAATATTTGTTACAAACGGACAACAAACTTACCTGGGATTTGACAAATAGTGGCCTTGCTGCCCGTCTTATTTCTCGTTTATCTCGGGCTCCCGACGAGACGAGTAGCCCCCGGCATTGTATCTTTGCTTTTTTCGACCCGCCCTCTTCCTTTCTCTCTTTCACTCTATGTTCCGTTCCTTTGTCTCTACTTTTCATTCATCCCTGTCCATTATTCCGGAATGAGGAAACGCGTTGTTTTTTGCGCTCTCCGCTTCGTCGCTTCTTATATATTTAATTCCAGCCCCCCCCCCCCCTCGCTCGAAATAATTCGCAATGCTGATTCATTATCCCGTGAGTGTACGAGATTTTGAACGAATAGCATTAATTTTCTCGGTGGAATTTTTTTTCATCTGCGATTACTTTCGGTTCAGCGTCATTAAGCTCCGAGGAGAGCAAAAGTTTTTCCAGTTGGGAAATAAAATTGTTATTAACTTTGAACGTGTTTCGAGAAACGTAATATCCCATCTGTGTTACAGTTCAGTAATTAATTGGAACTACTTCAAGCTTAACTTTATGAAATTTATTTCAGTTTAAAAATAAAGAACTTATGTCTTCTCTGATTTTACAGCAAAATACGTATTAATTACGTTTACGATGATTTTAATATTGTGATAAATTGAGAATTATTATTGTATTAAATAAAAATTTTTAATTCTTTTCATTATGATAAAAGCTCTTTCAAAATAATATCAAATTTAACCAAAGTGCTGCCTTGTTTAAAAATGCTGTAAGTAATTATAAATAAGTCAGTATCGATTAGTGTGAAATGGTTGTATACTTATTAATATCTATCGCATAAGAATAATATCACACATTTTCCAGAGAAATTAATAAAGCCAAAAACTAAACAAATCAAAACGCTCCTATTGCTGTTGAGCGACTGCCACAAGCACTGATAAATATAGAGCGATGTTAAATAAGATTAAGAAAAATCAAAATCCACATGTGATAGAATGAAATTACTTAACATTTTATTACAAATCCATTTACAAAAAGTAATGTCAAGCAAACAGTGAACAATTAGCCAGAAACGTCATCGTGCCTCAAAAATAATTGCTTTCTATCGCCTCCATCCGCACCGTCGGAAAATTTATTTATAGCTCCACTCGGGGCAGGACGAAACGAGAGGAGAGAGAGAGGGAGAGAGAAAGAGGATCACGATCGCGTGTAAACCGCTAAAGCAACATATCGCGGGTCCAGTTATTATTATCGCGTAATTTCAAATCCCCGCGCCGAGTGTTTTGGTCGGTTGCTGGTTTGTTCCTCCCTCGGCAGTGAATCGATACATTGATGCTGACCCCCCCCCCCCCCCCCCCCACTCCCCGCGATCGTTCTGAACTTCCTTCCTTCGAGTTTCTCTGCGCGTGCAGAGCCTTTTTGGAATTACAAATTCAACGCGGAAATTCTCGTCGCTCTCTCGCTTGGCGGTTATGACGCGCATCGATTTTACTACTGGCAGCTGAATGGCGAGCGGCGAATGTTTTATGGAAGAATTATGCGAGTCGAAAGAACGTTTTATTATTGAGAAAAATAGAGTAGCTCTCGGTGCGCTTTTGTAAGGCAGAGCGGAGGCTGAAGTGGAGTTGAGTTTGGTCTGCTGTTTTTATTACCGGACTTGCGGCTGCTGTTACAGTAATGAGCGGGCTTTAATAAGAGATTTAATATGATTCTCATAATTGGTCTAAATATAATGAAATTCGCCAGATCTTTTAACTTTTCAGCAAATGATCGAGGTATGAAAGATTTACTTTTTATTTATTTATTTATTTTAATTCGTGCTTTAAAATGCTGTAACAATAAAACACATCCTACCTCGGAGGATAACTTCAAAAAGTCTAGGCGGATTTAATTTTCAGAGACGGGCTTTTTAGCTCCCGACGTCTTCCGAAATTCTCGCGCTCGGATTAGCATAACGGCAAGCCGCAACGGTGTGTTGAGATAGAAAAGCGAGGAAATCAGGAGAAGCAGAAGCTGGACGCCGCGGCTTAATCTCCTCTCAGTTTCCCTCGCTTTGCCTCGCGGAAGCCCGTCATTTAAATTAATCCCTTGCCGAAGGCGGAACTTTCTCTCATAAGCAGACGCCTAATCGATCATGAGCCATCAGAAGCCTCTCCTCGTCTACGAGGCTCATAAAAAACTTTTCCTTTAGCCACGCGTTCGAGTGAGATTTTGCAAAGGAATAACTTTATCTAATAAACGAACTTATCGGCAAGGGAACTTTCTTCATTCCGATGTTGCTGAATAATTGTGTTTGTTCCTTCTCTTTCGCCGCCGCGCGGCAGCCAAGGCCGTAAGTTAACTTGCGGCTAAAGAGAGAAGGCGAAGGACTCGAAACGGAAAAGGCTCGATATAAACGGAGTAAACAATATTACTGGTTGAAGGTTCTTTCCTGGGGGATAATGCAATTGTTAGCTGGCTTTGTAGAAACGGAAATCCCATTTGGGTACTGAAAATGTGGAAATAAAAGATTGCTGCGTTTACTTTATTGAGATTTATTCGCAGATTTAGAAAGACACTTTTCCAAGCCCATAAACTTCCAATAAAACAACTTAAAGAAATAGTTTTTTGGCTGAATGAACGAATTAGAGGACACGTTATTGTTATTCTCAGTACAATTTGATGAACAAATAAGGGATAAGTGAAATTATCGTCTTTCGATTTATGCAACCGTGAACGTGCGTGCAATAATTAGCATTGCTTATATAGAAGAGCGTGTTGTGCACTCGACTAAAAGAGGGACTTAAAAAACATGACAAAGGGACAAAGCGTTAGTAGAAAAGTCTAGCTGCAAAAAAAGGCGAATGAAAATTTTCGACTCAAAGGGGCAACTTCAGAAGCTAGAAACTGAGAATAAATATTGAAGTGAAACTCGTTTCTCATAAGAACTATGCGAAGTTAAAAAGTCAAGCATTCGTGTGATTGCATTAGCGCAATAGTAAAATTTCTAAAACCTTCATTTATTTTTTTTTTTCAGTCAGCCAAATACTGTAAGTACACTTGAGCCTCGAGTATACTTAATATTTGAAAGGTAAATGGAAAACGAGGTTACAATTTTTCTCTTCATATTCTGTTTAACAGTTGCTTGTGAACGCTTTAGTATACCAAACATTATGAATAAAGATTGTAAAGGACGTAGCAAAAATTTTATACTTTCAAATGTAATACTATTTGGAATGAATTTAAAATGAATTAAAATCAAAATACATATCGGGACTTAAGGTTACAGAGTTAAAACGCCGAGGTTCAGAGGAAGCTTATTGAACGTATAAATTTCTCACGTTCATATTTCACAGCTATACATAAACCGTAAACCCCCTGAATTTTACATAAGTAAAGAAAGCATAGTTCTGTCTGTAAGAGCAAATCAACTTAGGATCTTTAATTCTTTTAAAGACCTCGCCGTCCCAAAAATCGATATCTCGACCTTTTGTTTCTCCTCTCTCGCAAGCAGGAAGGAATCCTCGCGGCCGCGAATCGTCGTCGTCAGCGTTCAACTCGTCCTCGCCGCTCTTGGCAATAAAGATACGCGTTCGCGCATCGCCGAGGACTTTAAAGTTTGATGGCCCATTAGAGGACGCCCTTAGACGGCTGGTGTCAAAGTAACGGGCTTGAACTCTTACATCGTTTTATTTTTTTTTCTCTATCTTGCCGCTCTCTCTCTCTCTCTCTCTCTCTCTCTCTCTATTTTTCGTTTTCTCACTCTTCTCCTTTTCGTTTTCCACGCACTCGGATTCTTCACGGTCCATTAACAATCGCTGCCTTTCTCGCGCTGGGCGCGGAAAGCCTCGGCGGCGCACTTTTTTGCCGCTCCTTCGAGAGCGGTCGAAGCCATCGATTTGCCATTTTTGCGCCGCCAGCACGAGAATTGACGCGTTCTATATCTCTCTCTCTCTCTTTTCTATTTTTTTTTCTTTTATGTGCCTTTGACTTTTTTATTCTTTATTTTTAAGAGAGACGGGGTCGTTATATGTCGCGGGAGTTACGTGCTGTTTTAGGATGTGCGAAAGATACTGGAAAGTGATTGATTGTGTAAGATAAATATTTTTGTTCAACTTTTAAGTCATATTGGCTTTAAAGAATTTGGTGGATAGAGTCTGTAGTATAGTTTGTAACACTACCTTAAAGTATAGTATAGGCAATCATGCCTGTTCTGATTGATAATTGAATTTTTCGATATTCAGTTATTTCTAAAGCTAATGTGACAACTTCAGATTTAATTAATTTTTCGACTGCAAGAGCCGAAAGAAAATCATTGTTCCATTATTAAAATATTATAGCTGCTCAGTAAAACGCGTCTTTTCCATTAAAGCCGAGCCTACCTATTTTTCGCCTTGAGAGTGTCGTTAAATTTTCAAATAAAACTAGACAAATTTCCTCTCGAAGTGAGGAAAACAAGAAAGCCGAGAGAGAGGAAAAAAGGCGAAAGAGTAAATCGGCAGTGGAGGAGACTCTCTCGCTCATAAACAACGGCAGAAAGGAGCATTTTTCATGAATCCACATTAATTCCCTTTGCATCTGTCTCGTAGTCTCGTAAAAATACCTCTTCCTGCCGGAGGGGCAGAAATAAATTTTTGAAGCTCCGTAATAAAGAGAAGAGCGCTGCTACAACGACGGCATCAGCCTGGCCTGTCTTGTAAAACCGTTTGTATATGTAGGCAGGGTTTTGCCTCCTTGATTTGCTGCATTACGCGCAGCCTTGGAGCGAGAGAGTTTTAGAGAGTCGTGTTTCGCGTCTTCATTAGTTTACTCGCGGCAAAACATCGGCTGTTAATTGAAAGGCTTTTTTCGCTGCTTTCAATGAGTTTCTTTTACGGTGACTTTTGTAAGCGCTTCTCTATACTTTAAAATGTGCGATTAAAAGCAAAATTGAAGATTGAATTAATAAAATGAATACAGGCGGCTGTAATAGCTGTTATATGCTTGATTAAAGTCATGTTCCCTTCAGTAGTATTAACCGAATAATCAATAATCAGTTCTCGTTCGATAGAATACATTTATAAAATCTGTCACGTCATGATATTTCAAAAAAAAAAAATTTCATCGAAACGTAATATCGCATTTCAATCATCGTTACAAGCATCTATGCCGTAATGAAGTGCTGCTAAAAATACAAAATCGAAAAGAAACTATAGTAACCTTTCCACCGAGAGTCGCTAATTAAGCCATCAGCGCCGATAACATTATCCAGGCTAATCCTTAAAATCTAACAGTCAATCCAAACGTATCACGCGACCGTTGAGTGCATCCACATATATATATAATCCATCGTCCACAATCATCCACAACAGAATCCGTTTCCCATCCTGAAAGTCTCATTACGCAAACATTTCGCATCGGGACCATAAATATCCTCGTACACGGGATCGGGTTCATTCGCGTTTATTGCACGGAGTCGAGCGCTAAACGCTTTCCTCCCTCTCTCCCTCTCTTCTCCGTCTTCGTTCGGCTATTAATTCTAAGCGAATCAACGCTGACGCTCGCTAAACGCCGCCGAGAAATTCTCAAGTGGCTCGCAGACGGGCGTGCCGGAGGAGGTGTTGTAGTAGTCGTACGTCATAAAGGAGAGAAAACGTTCTCCCGGGGTTGCTCGGCGGACTTCTTCTTCGTTTCTTTAGTCCTCCGGGGAGAAGCTGGCGAGAAGACGCTAACGGCCCTCGAAGTATATTGCCGTGAATGTGTACACTCAAGCTGTTACGTGTCCGTTAATTTGATTGATTTTTAACGATGTCGTATGAACTTGAGACAGGTTTCTTTATGCACGTTTTATTTTTGATGTTTTTACTCTTTTACGGTATATAACAATATGCTGCGTAATATTAATCAATTTATTATTTATTTAACGTATGTTTTTAAATAGATATTAATACTTTAGAATAGCTCAAAATTTAAGAAGATTCGATATTAAAACGCAACACTAATTAGACAAAAGAAGTCTAAGCAAGGCGTTAAAGGTCAAAGAACTTTACAGATGTCCTGTTTATCCAGACCAGATTTATCAATATGCTGTATTAATGAACGCGTTGCCGCGTAGAGAGAGAGAGAGAGAGAGAGAGAGAGAGAGAGAACGAAATACGCTGGCAAGTAACCCGATAATGAATGGTTTCGCGTATAATCCTTTTGACATTCGTTGAATTTTCGTCGAGACGCGGGACAAGACGTAATTTATGAGCTCCTGGACAGCACGTGACATCGCCAACTGTTTTAGGACCACGAATAAATCAAAATAAATTTGAGCCGCTGCATTCGTACCGAGACCACTCCCTACTACGCTCCCAGTGACTCTCAACTTTTCAATTAAAACGAGAGCGAGAACACGTGGCCTCGGCGTCGTAATGAAAACTAATATTTCGTTGCACTCGTGCGATGATAGATTAGGAACATCTATTAGAGGTGATGAGTTGCTGCCAGAGGGGTTGGTGAACTTTGCAGAGAACACCTAGCCGCTAAAATGATGATGGCGCGAATTACTGCACACCTTGCTGGGATTAAATGTAAAATTTAATTGTTGCTTTATTCGCTTCTTAATAAACTTTAATGTTTAAATTCATTTATATAGTTAACTTCTTGACTTAATAGTGCACATAAAATAAGGAAATTTGATCCTGCAAAGATTAAAATACGAATCGTTTTAGAACATTCGAATAAAGATATTATGACCTTGATTAATCGATCTTGATAAATTTTAGAAACTGTATAAAGTAGGTTCTACCTTTTTAGTGATTTACTGTGAATACAGGAATTCTCCTATAAATATAAAAAAGCTATAATAATCTTTTTATATAACAAAGGAAATGTACCCCTTTTTATTGCTAAGCTACAATCTCTGTAAAAATCAATAAGTGAAACTAACGTAGAATAAGTGTATATACACTTATTCTACGTTAGTTTCACTTATTTATTTTTACAGAGATAGAATATTTGATTAAAAAATGTTTACGTAAATTTAAATAATTTTCATAGATGATATCATCTTGAACCTTCTGAAAAACTATAATATTGTCGTTATCTTATTTCGTTTTGAAAAGGGTTGAGACATATAAATCTAGGCCGCATTTAACTGCAATTAAAACAAAAAGAAAAACGCTCAGTATCGCAAAAATATGCATAAAGTGCCTTTTTACAAGGATTAAAACATGGCGAGGTCTTCAACAACGACGAATGACGCAATCGCCGTTGAGTACCTCAGAAACGTCTCAAGGGCTAACCGAGGAGTGTTTACATTAGAAATGCAGGGGTTTATGTTTCGGATTACCTCCTGCGGCTTTTAAAGGATATAAATTTTGCCCCGTTTTTGCGCTTTCCCACGAAAATTCACAATTTTTCATGCTTTTTGTAAAATCATAATTCGTTCGTCAAAATATGTAGTTCTTTCAGCTAAGTGTATAAAAAATAAATTTTTCTGGTTGAAAAATTTTTGTGAAAGTGTGAAAGAAATATTTTTTGACTTAGAAACTGCAAGTATAATTTTGAAATTTAAATGAAAGGCTATAAAATTTGTAATGCTTTCACTACGACATTGTCATTCGTACTTTTGTTCATTTGAGAAAGTACTATTTAGTAACTTTTACATTCATCAATATATTAGGTACAATAAACAGTAGTGCAGCGAAAAAAAAAGGAAATACGTCCTTCCTTTCGGTCGTGCCTAAAGAATAAATATTAAAGAATATAATACGAAGAATTCAAACGAATGAGTCAAAAATAAGAGTGAAGAGGGTTGAAGCGCGTCAGCTTGCTTAGGCATATGACCGGGAGAGAGGTGGGTAGCTCTCTAATTTTATTCGATTTAGTTCTTTTTGATTTACTTCTTAATTTATATTTCATTTTCCACTTTGAAAGAATTTTAATGGCTTAATCATGCACTTTTTTATATCGTTTATATCGCAATCATTAAATTCTATTATTTATCAATGTTAACTTTAATTAATTAACTCTGTCATCTTTGTAACTTTTCTTCTTCATATTACCTTACTTATCTACAATTTTACTTTTTTAAGAATCAACTGTTTTTATAAAATTATTTTAAACATAGGTTGATACCTCTCCTTGGAGTTTTTTAATATTACTTCATTAAACATTTGAATTTTCATTATTTAGGCTTAAAGAAGCTATTAAAATTATTAATCAACAGACAATAAGCCTTAGCAAAGAAGGTTCTGGCAAAAGAATAAAGTAAAAGGAAAAATTTTTAATTTACCTCGGCTCACTAAAATTCCGAAAGATACCACAAAACTTCGCCGATTCAGCGGGCAGAGCGAAAATGAAAAAAAATCGTTCGAATTTTTAATTAGCGTGAATCTATTGCAAAAGCGCAATCCGTCACGTGTACGCGCGTACGTCGGGAAAAAGTAGCGCGCGATTCATTCGCCGGGATATCGTTCAAGTGTCGCGGTGACGCGACGCGATTCGACAAAAGGGGCCGAACTAAGTAATTACGGTTCAGCCAATGAGTCGGAGATGTACCGCGCGTGCGGTTCAAAGGCGCGTTCATTACGCCGTCGAAAGGATTTTGCGTTGCTTGTCGCGCGTGAAAAGGACGTCGCGCGCGCGCGCACTGCACTCGGTCAAAGGGAATTGAGGGCTTTCCCCAGACTCGATAATTTTATTTTGCGCGCAGCTGTCTGCCCTTTGACGCGCGCGGAATAAGTGCCGGGGGATGTGCATGAATTTTGGCTCGTGAAAAGAATGCGAATATAGCCTGGACGTTTCCGCGGCTTTTTAGAGCTTCTAAGAGGAAAACGCGAATTTGCTTTTCAGATTTAAAGTGATCTCTCTCTCTCTCTCCCTCCCTCTCTCTCTCTCTCTCTCTCTCTCTCTCCCTGACTATATTTTCATTGAAAAACTGTAAAATGTATTGAAAATTGGTAGTTTTTTGCTTTACCGTCTTCTATTGTGCATATATCAAATGCAAAAAATACTGTTAAGCTAAAAAGTTTGGCGGTTAAAATGAAGATTAATTTTTCTCCATTTTGAGATAATTCCTAAAATCAGAATGCGATAAATTTTTCAATTTCTTTTCTCGGAAATGTCGATATCTTCGTCAATTTTGCGCTTTTCCTATTGAGAATTTTGAATAATCTCATGTTTTTAACGATATCGAGTATTTTAAAAATTACTTCATAATTTCATAACTTTATGAATTTACATTTTAATTTTATATCTAAAATATCCATTCGAATTTATTTATTAATTCACTCAACACCATTTCTTCAAGCCGGAAAAATTAATTTGACGAAAAGCATCCGTTACTATCAACGCACAAAGCAGCCCAATAAGATTAGTATTAATTTAGGACTGCAGGAGACCAGCAGACAACTCAACAATTTGAAATCCTAATAAATCTCTCGCCGTTGAATGTCGGCTCGTCAGGGCAGAGGTGAGGAGAACTTTTTTCGGTGAATCCTCTCGGGATAAATATGAAGGAGGTAGAAAAAAGGCGGCACGACGACGAAGAGCGAAATAGAGGGACGAGCGCTTCGCTCCGCTATTTGCAGAGCGTTTGAATGGGATTCGCCAGAAGTGCCGGCGGTAAAAGCACTTGAACTTAATGCCAACAAGAAAGGCTCAAAACTAAGGCTCCCTGAGTCCAGGGGATGACCAGAGCTGACGAAAGGACGCACGTTGCACGTGCTTTTTCCGCCGAAATGCATTTATTCCGGGGATTATTTGTTAGTTACTTATTTTTGGTTTCATATACTCGTTTATTATAATTTAAAATACGTTATTCTAATGCAAGATCCTGCAAATACGAATTGGCTTATCATTCGTGATTATCTTTATTTAAACATTTTTACTGACCAACTTGTTGTTTTAATACCTTTCCATTTTGTAAGTAAATTTTAAACTCAAAGTTGGTTAAAAATATGCAAGTTCGTTATCAATTTCAACGCTAAATACCTTTAATCTATCTTATTCTTATCTTTCTATTCATGGTTGTCAATTCATTCAAAGGTTTCATTGTACAAAAAGGAAAATGAATGAATTTCGTTCCTATAACATTAGATACAATAATCTATTCGTAAAAAAATTGAAAATAAAATATTACAGAAATATACAAAAATATAAAAATATTGACCGTTGAGAACGGTTGTAAAGTTTCACGTACATAGAAATTGCGATGTTTCGCAAAAAAGAGAAAAAATAATTCGGCAAACGCGGCGTGATGTGAAATCAAATGGTCGGAATCTATTTTATGATACTTTGAAAAAAATATGTTTTCTCGTACGTTGAATCGACCATAAAAGATGATTGAGAGAGCATATAATAGCATTATTGTTTGAATTATTTTCGCTCATAATGGAATAATAGCCTAATTCGAATCTAAATCGCCGATTAAATTGATCCAGATCGCACATCAGTTCTCATTGCTTTAAGTAAAACACATAAAATTTCATTCGATTTCAATTCGATTGATTTAAATTATATTATTCTTGGAACCCGAATGTTATTTGTTAATAATAACTTTCAACCATAATATATTAAATTCATAAGTCCATAACCTCTATATTCTATTATGAAATTTTTATCATTTAAACTTCAACGATGTAATACTTTATAAGTACTAAATTTATAAGCGTTTAAAATGGTGTCAACGCGCAAAGCACCGTTGCTATTAAAACTTCTGCACCCGCATTGAAAAACTGAAATAAAAGGGAGCATTTCATTTAAAGCGAAAGCTTTAATATTTGCGCGAAACTCTAATGAACTGTATAAATAACTAAAAAAAAAAATATATATATATTTCCAGTAGTCAAAGTATTTTGCGAAGTACACGTATAAACAGTCACATCTGCAGAAGTACGTATAGAACAGAGCTCCAAATAACGAAATATTAAAAGCGACAAAGTCTAGCGCCCGATCGAAATAAAAATATGGCTCTCTCTCTCTCTCTCTCTCTCTCGTTCTCTTGCTTTTTTTATATGCCTCCTCTTGCACGGACCTCGAATTCAATATCGATGTGCGCGATACATCGAGTGCGCGATAATTTGTTTTCCGTCTTTCTGCTTTAATTAACTATCTAAAGTGAAAGAAAAGATAAAAAAGCGCCATGCTCGTATATATTTAAAGTAGTTAGAGTGCAGCGCCAATATGAGATATCGAGGCCATGAATTCCGCGAACTCATATGAATCCAAAAAGTTGAAAATTTAACGTGATGAAATATTTCGTAGCTTGAAAATGTTTAATAAATTGAGAGCTTTTGAAATGTAGGTAATTAATTTGTAATTATGGTTTAATTCATTTTATTTTTAATCATTTTAAGTTTCTTTTTAACTTATTTTATATTATATTAAAATGTCGTTCGCAATTTTGATTCATAAAAAATTCATAAAATTTAGTTAATTTTCAATAAAGCGAATTTCTTAAATAATAAAAAAAAAAATGAAATAGATCATTACGCAAAGGATTAATGTTCAATAGAACGTAAGTTTTTATCGTCAATATTAAGGTGAAATTTTCACATTGATAGTCTTATATGGTGCCTAAGTAAAAGACAACTAAAGATTGATCATAAAGATTAAAATATACTATGTTTATTTTCGTAAAAATATCCAGATTTCTTATCTTCATGTTCATAAAATCACACTAAAAATACATCGCTACAGAACGGTATTCCAACAATGTACCGGAATACCAACAATTTGTAACCCCGTACAAAATACTATCGAATTTTCGATTAAGGTCGATTTGACACGGAATTTCCAATAGGCGGATTCGCAGAGCTTTTACCGGGCGGTGCTCGATTGATATTAGCCGGTTCGCGATAAAAAGCTAGAGGAGTTCTCGCTCGGTTCATCGATTGGCGCCGAGTAAAAAGCCTCCGCCGATCAGATAAATATCGTTTATCCATCTTCTTTCTTCGTCTTGGCTGAGCGCAGCGCTTCTTACTCCACTGACTTTCGCTATCGACGCTGCTCTTCCATGTATATACGCACCCGATTGCCTGTACTTTTTCAGTTTGTTGTTTCTATCGTTTCCTCTATCTTTAATTCTTCTCTATTTTTAGTTTTAAATGCAGAATATATTGTATAAAACTTTAAAGCTCTTACTATTTTTGCGTTTATAATTGTTAACTTTTAATTTCAAGTTTTATTAAAATAATATTCTTATAATTACATTTTAGAAATGCTTCAGCATCCAAAAGTACTATAGACAAAGTCATAATATAATTCACCAGAAAACAAAATTACTTTAAATACACTGAGAAAAAAATTTAGTTGAGTTAACTGATATTCTAATACTTCAATGATACTGTCACTGATTTAATAGAATCTGTACTGTTAAATAGACACAACTGAATATACTATTAATTTAACAGTACGC
>UCOL01005140.1:0-12500 GCA_900474335.1 Ormyrus nitidulus
GAGAGAGAGAGAGAGAGAGAGAGAGAGAGAGAGAGAGAGGGCTCGCGCCAAGCCGAAGCGGCCGCGCTGACCTGAGAGGCTCGGGGAAGCCCTGGTACGGCTCGCCGATGGCGCCCTGCAGGAACTCGACGACCGACTTGGGGAAGGAGAGGTCCTCGGCCCGCTCGAGCACCTCCTCGGACTTGAGCTTGTTCTGCACCATGAACTGGGCGAGGTCGCCGACGACCTTGGAGCTTGGCGTGACCTTGATGATGTCGCCGAGCAGGAGGTTAGCCTCGCGGTAGGCCTTCTTCACGTCCTCGAAGAACTCGCCGAGCCCGAGGGAGTAGGCCTGGAACTGGAGGTTCGTGTACTGGCCGCCGGGTATCTCGTTGAGGTAGACGTCGGCGTTGCCGGACTTCATGGTGGTGGTGCACTCGAAGGGGGCGTAGAGGGTGCGCGTCTGCTCCCAGTAGGCCGAGTACTCGGAGACGTCGCGCAGGTCAAGGCCGGTGTCGTGGGCCGTGTTCTGGAGCGAGGCGACGACGGCGCCCATGGACGGTTGGCTCGTCATGCCGGACATGCTGTCGACGGCGACGTCGACGACGTCGGCGCCGGCCTCGGCGCAGGCGAGCATTGCCGCGACGCCGGAGCCGGAGGTGTCGTGCGTGTGGATGTGGATGGGGACGTCGGGCTGCTTCTGCCGGATGGCGTCGAGCAGGAGGCGGGCGGCGCTGGGCTTGAGGAGCCCGGCCATGTCCTTGATGGACAGGACGTGGGTGCCAGCGCGCACGAGCTCGTCCGCCAGCCGGACGTAGTAGGCGAGGTCGTACTTGGTGCGGCTGGGGTCGCTGACGTCGCCCGTGTAGGAGATGGCAGCCTCGACGACGCCGCCGGCCTTGCCCGCGGCCTCCATGCCGAGGACGAGATTGGGCAGGTAGTTGAGGGAGTCGAAGACGCGGAAGATGTCCATGCCGCACTGGACGGCGAGCTCGCAGAACTTGTGCACGACGTTGTCCGGGTAGTTGGTGTAGCCGACGGCGTTGGCGCCGCGCAGCAGCATCTGGAAGGGCACGTTGGGGATGATGCGGCGCATGTCCTCAAGCCGCTCCCAGGGACACTCGTGCAGGAAGCGCAGCGCGACGTCGAAGGTGGCGCCGCCCCAGTTCTCGAGGGCGTAGAGGCCGCTGAACTTGTGGGCGACGAACGGCGAGATGAGGAGGAGGTCGCGGGAGCGGACGCGCGTCGCCAGGAGGGACTGGTGGGCGTCGCGGAAGGTCGTGTCCATGAGGAGCAGGCCCCGGTGTTGGCGGACGGCTTTGGCGAAGGCCTCGGGCCCCTTGTCGCGCAGCAGCTGGCGCAGGCCGCGCGGTGGCTCGAGCACGTCTGGAAGAGGAGGAGGAGGCCCGGGGAGGGGCGGTGAGAAAAGTTGGTTCGGGGGGCGGCCGAGAGGCTCGCTTCGACGTACCTGAGGCGTCCGACTCCGAGTCCGAGGCGGCGGCGGCTAGCCTAGCGTAGTCTAAAATAATGTCCAAACGAGAGCGGATAAGAGGGCTCATGCTTTGGGGGAGAGGAGTGCCGATCGAGACCGAGGCAGGTCGGCGGAGAGGTGCAAACTCAGAGACAACAAATAAAGGCACTAGGAGCTATCGAGCAGGCGCTTACCCATGGCGATCTGCGGGACGTGCGGCCGGATCTCGGCGGGCTTGAGGGCGGTGGCGAGCGGCGTGCTGGGCCCGTTGACGAGGACGCTGCCGATATAGTTGAGGAGCTTCTGGGCCCGGTTCTGGCTCGGCTGGAACTCGAAGAGCTGGGGGTTCTCGTCGATGAAGTAGGTGTCGACGTTGCCGTTGAGGAACTTTTGGTTCTCGAGGACGTTGAGCAGGAAGGGGATGTTGGTCTTGACGCCGCGGACGCGGAACTCGCGGAGGGCGCGGTTCATCTTGGCGCAGGAGGACTGGAGGTCGCCGGCGTGGGCGATTACCTGGGGGCGATGAGAGCGAGCTGGTTAGTTGGCTGGCTGGGCTTGTATAACGGTACTTGGTTACCTTGACGAGGAGCGAGTCGTAGTAGGGCGAGATGATGGCGCCGGCAAAGGCCGAGGCCCCGTCGAGCCGGATGCCCATGCCCTCGCCCGAGCGGAAGACCTCGATGCGGCCCGAGTCCGGCTGGAAGTTCTTGGCCGGGTCCTCGGTGGTGACGCGGCACTGGATGGCGAAGCCCTGCGGCAGGATGCGCTCCTGCGTCATGCCGAGCTCGGGCAGCGTGATGCCCTCGGCGACGCGGATCTGCGACTGGACGAGGTCGATGCCCGTGATCTCCTCGGTGACGGTGTGCTCGACCTGGAGCCGGGCGTTCACCTCGATGAAGTAGAAGTTGCCGGTCTCGTCGGCGAGGAACTCGACGGTGCCGGCGTTCGAGTAGCCGACGTGCTTGGCCAGGCGCACCGCGTGCTCCGTCATCTGGTCGCGGACGCGCGGCTCGAGCCTCGGGGCCGGCGCGATCTCGACGACCTTCTGGTGGCGGCGCTGCACCGAGCAGTCGCGCTCGTAGAGGTGGACGACGTTGCCGGCCTGGTCGCCGAGCAGCTGGACCTCGATGTGCCGCGGGCGCTCGATGAACTTCTCGATGAAGAGGGCGCCGTCGCCGAAGGCGGCCTCCGCCTCGGAGTGGGCGCGCTCGAAGAGCTCGCGCACCTCCTCCATGCGTCGGACGACGCGCATGCCGCGGCCGCCGCCGCCGTACGCCGCCTTGAAGATGACGGGCAGCCCGTGCTTGCCGCAGAAGTCGAGGGCCTCGTCGGAGCTGGTGACGGGGCCGTCGGTGCCGGGGACGATGGGGACGCCGGCGGCGATGGCGGCCTGCCGGGCGGCTACCTTGTCGCCCATCTGCTGGACGACGGCGGGCCGCGGCCCGATGAACCGGATGCCGGCGCCGATTACGGCCTCGGCAAAGTCGGCGCGCTCCGAGAGGAAACCGTAGCCGGGGTGGATGGCGTCGACCTCGTTCTCGCGGGCCACGCGGATTATCTCGGGCACGTTCAGGTAGGCCTGGACGGGCGGCAGCCCGCGGCCCACCAGGTAGCTCTCGTCCGCCTTCTGCCGGTGCATCTGCATCTTGTCCTGCTCGGAGTAGATGGCGACGGAGCGGATGCCGAGCTCGGTGCAGGCGCGGAACACGCGGATGGCGATCTCACCTGAGGAGGAACGAGTTGGCCCGTTAGCTACTCTGCTGCTGCCGGCGCGCTCTGCTGCTCCTGATGGCTTACTCACCTCGGTTGGCGACGAGCACGCTGCGGATGGGCCGGTACTCGACGCGCTCGGTGCCCAGGCGCCTGCTCCAGAGGCGCAGGCGCGCCGGCCGGCCGGCCATCATCCTCTCGGCCCTGCGGATGCAGTACATGCTGCGAGCCGGCTTCCTGCAACAACGGCACCAGCGGACGGAGCGGAGGCTCTAGTCGGCCTCTTTCGGCTATCGGCTTATGCAACCTGGACTTTGACCCGGACTCAATCGACTATCTGCTCCCGCTATATATCTCGCTCGCGCAATCGCCGCCGCCGTCGCCTCGGGGGATGCCAGAGGCTCGGCTTAATTAATCGCCGCTCGATTGATTGGACTTTGCTATTCGACTGTCTATGGCTGCCCGTCGAGACTCTGCTAGCCTTGCTCCGCTGACTCAGCACCGGCTTTCTTGCGCCTTTACGAGCTATTAAACAAACTGTTCGCGCGCGAGAGCGGGATGATTTTTCTCGGTAAACTGTTTGCTCTTTACTGTCGGCCGGAATTCGGCAGAGTCATCCTTCGCACGTGATGCATTATTTACGACTGCTCGAACGAGGAAAGACGTTCGAATAAAATAAGCCAGCGGCCGAGATTACGTCCGAGCTCTGATGACCGGCCGATAACGAAAGCCCGACGATTCGCCTATTGCCCCGCGATTTCAAAACTCTCTAGACGAAAACAAACGTTTCTGTATGTGCATTGAGAAATTGCCTCTTTCCGCTCCGGCTTACTTATGCATGCTAAAAACTTTCGGCATTTATAATGATTTTTCGAGCACCTGCTGGCTCGGCGAAATTCAAATTTTAATCAATATATTTCGTCGAACGTTTAAACTGCACGATTCGACCCCCCGCAATCGTATTAGCTGGTAAATTGGCCGAAAACACTCGATTTTAATCGAATCTTTCACTCGAGCGTACACAAGTATACAGCTGCGAAAAGTGCTTTCGTTTGCGCGGGAATTTTCCTATCTCGATCAATGGTTTGTTTACCGAAACTTTGGACGCGATTGCGCCGTGTTCATCGCGACGATCAGGTCTACTTTAGTCGTTATCGGTTATTTACACTGGCTTTACCGCCCTTTGTAGAAGCCCGGCAAAATCTATTAGTTCAAGAAGAAACGAGATGAAAATAAAGCAACGAGATTTGAGCGGCTCTCGATTCGTATCGCCTGCGAATGGTTACATAATCGTCAGCTTGGCTCCAACCGAAATTTCCAAACTAGGCATACGTTGACGATCCTCTATAGATATTTAGCAGCGAAAGCTCCATTCGGGGATTACGAGGCTAATGTCAATGTCGCGCGCACTCATTACGCCGAATCGCGCACTCTCCTTTAGCTCGCGGCGGCGGCGGCGGCTTCGTCGAAATTAGCAGAAAGCGGCTACTTACGAGCGAGTGTCGGCTGCTAAACGGTCGGCCTCGTCGTCCTCGGCCTCGTCGTCCTCGTCCTCGTCGCGCTCGTCGGTCTGGCTGGTTGTCGGCGCCGGCCTGCAGAGCGGTCCCTTCTCCCTGCGGCGGAGCCTAATGGGCTCTCTGCAGCTCTCGCTCTCCGCTACTCGGCTGTCCGACGCGGGTACAAGGCGGGCTGCGCGCGCGCGCACGCACACTCACTCGCACTCGGCACAGACAGAGAGGGAGAGAAAGAGAGGCGCCAGGCGCAACTGCGAGCCGACTGTCGCCAATTCGTGCATGCCTCGTCGCCAGTCCGACTACGGTCGGGAGTGCGAGAGAGAGAGAGAGAGAGAGAGAGAGAGAGAGAGAGCGAGTGATGGCGAGGGGGGCACCCCCGCTCGCCTCCGCGCGGCTCCGCGAGGGAGCAGCATCGTTTTGCCGGCACTCGGGCCTCGTGCGCAAGCGTCGATCTTCGTCAATCAATTCGGGAACGGGAGGTATAGGAGGAATAAGAAGCCAGCGCGTTTCGTGAAAAAATAGCATCTTATTTGCGAAAATTCTCTTATTATAAAAATAAGCAGGATTTTTTTCGAGCCCTTTATTATCGACAGGGGGAGGGGGCTGATGGTTTATTCTCATCGCATCGTCGGCATCGTCGTCGCCGAGGAGATGTCCGTGGCGTCGTCGGCGCGCCAAAGTTGAGTGATCGTCTTCGTCTGAGTGTGGAAATTTATGCCCTGGAAAAGAGAAAGAGAGAAAGAGCGAGGGTAAAGGGGCGGACAGGAGCGGCGAGCCCGGCAAAGCAGCAGCGCTTTGCACTCACGTATTTCCCGTAAAAGTGGTTGTCGCCGAAGAAGGATTTTTTGTTGCCGGTAAAGCTAAACATGGGAAGCGGCACGGGAATGGGCACGTTGACTCCTACTTGTCCAGCCTCTACCCGGTTGGTGAAGGTTCGGGCACTGGCGCCGTTGCTCGTGAAGATGGCCGTGCCGTTGCCGTAGAGATTCTCGTTGATGAGGTTGATGGCCTCATCGAGCGAGGAGGCCTGCAGGCAGAGGAGGACCGGGCCGAATATCTCTTCCTTGTAGCAGGTCATGCTCGTCTAAAAGCAGGCATAAGCAATCAAGAGCCGAAGTGCGGTAGCAGAGAGGGCGGTGCGTCGCGTACCTCGACGTCGGCGAGGACCGTGGGCCCGACAAAGTTGCCCCTCTCGTAGCCGGGCACCTTGATGGCCCGGCCGTCGAGCAGCAGGCGGGCGCCCGCCCGGACGCCGCTCTCGACGAGCTCGCAGATGCGCCGCTTCGACTGGGGCGAGATGACGGGGCCGAGGTCGGCGCCGGGCACGTGGCCGGCGTTCACCTTCAGCCGGCTGGCCGCCTTGACGAGCTCCGGGATCCAGTTGCTGGCCTGGCCCACGAAGACGGCCACCGAGAGGGCCATGCAGCGCTGGCCCGCGGCGCCGAAGGCCGCGCCGACGATCTGCGAGATGGTCTTGTTCTTGTTGGCGTCGGGCAGCACGACGCAGTGGTTCTTGGCCCCGTTGTTGCACTGGACGCGCTTGCCGTGGGCGCTGCTCCGCTTGTAGACGTGCCTGCCCTGCAAAGGAGAGGGAGAGAGAGGGAGGTAGAGAGAGAGAGAGAGAGAGAGAGAGAGAGAGAGAGAGAGAGAGAGAGAGAGAGAAAGACTGGATGCCGCCGAGGCTTAGGGGAGGCGTACCGCCTGGTCCGAGCCGACGAACGAGACGGCCCTGATGTCGGGGTGCTCACAGATGAAGTCGACGGCCTCGTGCTGCCCGTGGATGACGTTGAGCAGGCCGGGCGGCGCGCCCGCCTCGGTCAGCAGCTCAGCCAGCATGAGCGAGGCGCCGGGCACGCGCTCCGAGGGCTTGAGAAGGGCGGCGTTGCCGCAGGCGATGCTGATGGGGAAGCTCCAGAGCGGCACCATTGCCGGGAAGTTGAACGGGCAGATGGAGGCGGTGACGCCGAGCGGCAGCCGGTACGAGATCGTGTCCATGTCGGTGCTGATGCCGCTGAGCGACTCGCCGAGCAGCAGGCTCGGGATGCCGGCGCACATGTCGATGATCTCTAAGGGCCAGAGAAATTAGAGAGTTCAGGGGTGATGGAGGGGCTGGCGGGGGTGTCGAGACTTACGCAGCCCGCGGAGCACGTCTCCCTCGGCGTCGGCCAGGGTCTTGCCGTTCTCCCGTACGAGGTTCATGGCCAGCTCCTTCTGTCGGTAAAAGGAGGCCGCAGCCGGGCTAGTTAGTATTGCATCGCTAGGGGGGAGGTAAATAAAGCTTGCTTAAGTCCTGACCGAGTGCTCGCGAACGAGGGCCTGGTATTTGAGCATGAGGCTCTGCCTGGTGAGGACGCTGCTCTGCCGCCAGGAACGGAAGGCTGCCTTCGAGCTCTCAACGGCCTGCTCCATCTCGCGCGCGGTGCTCTTCGGCGTGCGGCAAATGAGTTCGTTCGTCGCCGGGTCGTGGACATCCGTGAACTCGGTGCTCTCGGACTCTGAAAGGCAGAAGAGAGATCAGTAGTAGTCGACAGGACGTCGAGCGAGGGGCCGACTCGCACCGACTTACCGACGCATCGCCCGTCGATGAACATTTTCACGGTCGGTACTGCAGAGCTGCTGTACGATCTCGTCGAGAGCCACCTCTACAAAAAAACGATACATTATTACCGATATCTAATATCTTCGTGACCATAGATGAATTATTAAAGTCGAGTCGAAACGGTGAATGAATGGTTATAACAGATTCAGCGGGAGAGCGGAGCGCGTGCATCATCCGATTTTATTGGGAAGCTCCGCTCTGTTTCAACAGCTGCTCGGCTTGAAGCGATAAAGGCGCCGCGTACAATTTGTATTAGATATCGGGATAAAGTGCGCGCGTGGAAAGTTACGCGCGTGACTTTATGCAAAATCGAGCCGACTACATATAGTTTTCAAGTGCTCGATTTATCCCTTATCTCTCCGACAGCACGTGTTTACGAACAGACTTGCGCAATCGGATCTGTGCCGGTAGCCAGCAGGGGGCTGCGAGAAACAATTACGTGCTTCTTCGATCAATTATTAAATGTTTACATAATGCCGAATCCCTCTTCGAAGCCCATTTGAATCAAGTCAAGGCCGGACACGGAATCTTCAAAAAATAAAATTCTTTTCTAGCTTTGAGCGTTTCCTTGTTGACAAACAAGTTCACAGCTCGCCAAGGTCCTCTCGACGTTGCGCCGTAGCGGCGAATTCGTATTTGATTAAAATAAGGGGTTTAGAAAGTTTTTAAAAAAGTTAAGGAAAAGAGAGGGAGTGAGGGAGAGAGAAAGAGAGAAAAAGAGAGCACGCGGAAAGATATTTTAAATTATTAATATAAATCTTTTCTTGCGGATATAGGTAAGTAGCAATTTTTAAGACGTTCGAAAATGCAAAGGTATATTTTATTTTTCAAAAACGAGTAGGTAAGCTTATGCGTCCGCTAGATGGCGAAGAACTCGAAAAGTAGATTAGATTTGAATAGAAATAATATAACAAAATTTAAA
Organism: Ormyrus nitidulus; assembly: GCA_900474335.1. Classification (NCBI taxonomy): domain Eukaryota; kingdom Metazoa; phylum Arthropoda; class Insecta; order Hymenoptera; family Ormyridae; genus Ormyrus; species Ormyrus nitidulus. The sequence goes on from UCOL01005140.1 coordinate 8,196, forward strand.
GTTAAGGCGAAAATAAAAGGATAATGATCGATACCTCGCACGTAGCAGCGATCTTTATCAGTTGCGCCATTGTCACGAGGTGCTGGTTGACACTAAACTGTGAGAGACCCCTCGAGATTCTTCGGCTATCGGCTTGGCTCGGCTGAACGGCAATTGGAATAATCTCGCCGGCGTTGCGCAGATAGAGCGCGAGCATAACAAAGTCAATGTTTTCTCAACGGTTCATAGAGTTGGGGCCTCGATTTAGCGACAAGCATACTCTCTACGAGTTTGCCTCGCTTACTCGGCCTCCCTCCCCCATGACTCCAAGCAATTATTTTTATGTTTCCACGGGTTTAATAGTACCTTGTTATTAATCGTCGACCCTTTTTTCGAGTCCAAAAAAATCTACTTCCAATCTTATCTTTATCCATCTCGATCGTTCCTTTTTCATTGACTTTATACGCGCATTGAATATTGATGAGACTCGTAAGCAATGGAAGCGCAGTATCCAAAATCACGACAATTTAAATTGTAAAATTATCGAACGACAAAAGAAGCGAGACCGGCCAGGTTCAGATGCAAGTCTAATGCGGGTCAACGAAATTCAACGCGAACAATAATCCGCTTAACCTCTGAAACGCGTTCGATCCTCAACCAACAATGCGTCTTTCGTCTTTGTTCTGCTCATTTTGCCAGGCGGATTGGTCCGTTGTAGCGTAGTTGCACGGTTTGTCAGTTCGACATTAGCTGCGTGTATTACACGCATAAAGCTTACATACCGACCGAGTCGAGTACAAGCTGCAAGTGTGCATGTATTATGATCGCTGGTGGCGATGGCATATATGCTTGATGAATAATAATTGGTGAACACTTGAACAGCCGAGCTGCCGCCCAAAGAGTAACGCGCGAGCTAAGAGGTGGCGCTTGCGACGTTCGCAATCTGCCTGCGATTGCCAAAATAATAAGTATCTTTGGATGTATAAGAAGCGGTCAGCAGAAAACTTGACGTAAAAAATGCCTTTGTTCCGTTCAGAGTTGACGCATCGACCAACACTGCTCTGGAGTGCTCGCATGAACCACGAGCGTCATGAGGAGATATACTTACGCATGAAAAGAGAGAAAATCTCTCTTCCTTCTTCCGCCTTGGCGAAGCAGGCGTTTTTTTCTTTTTCCTTTTTTTCATCTTTCGCCCCAAGGAGAAACTCGCAGCCGGTCAAAAGCTGAGTTAAGTTTATTGTATTTTTAGAGTTGGTAATATTAGGCTCACAAAGCCACTTGTGATTTTCGCAGCGTTAAATATACCTTGTGGAAATTTCCACAAGTTTTTATCTGCAGCGGTGAAGGCACGAACGAGAGGGGGAGGGTGGGATCAGAGAGGGGAAAAGAGGGGGACGGAGAGATAAGCGGCTGGAAGAGCGAAACTGAAAGGAAAAAGGAAAATGGCTAGCACGTTTCGAAAGCCGTGAAACTCTAAATCGAAAGGAACTACGTTGCGTAACCGCGCGGTAGTCTGATGTTGAGGCGTTTAGAGGCGGTCGTTCGATGTAATAGACAAGACCTACGCCAGCAAAATCCAGACGAAAAAGCTGCAACTTTCCCTTTTCGAAAGCAAGCTGCTGTTCTTTCTTAAAGTCGAATCTTGGAAACAGAAGAAAACAAGAAGACATATTTGCGTCGCATCCTCCGACTGGAGACGACTAGAGGGGGGCGGGCTTATATAAGATGCTCAAGATATGAACCGGTTGTCCCCTCCATGGTTGAACCAAGCGCGCCAGCGATCAACAACAGCCGTTCTTTACTCGGAAATTTCTAGCCGCTTTTCGCTGAGTTTGAAGGAGAATTACTACTTTGCTTTCGAGCATTAAAAGAATATTATGAATCGAGTGCTGCGCCGAGTACGATAAGATAATTCGAGGCAGTGCACTCGTCTGAATTTCGGGCACGTAACTCGATTGGCAAGGGCGAGGCGTCGCTTTTCCTTGGGGTCGATGACCTGCTGCTGCATGGAGCAGAGAAAGCAATAAGAGACTTGCATGAGCCTGCATGCGAATAGCCTCACTTGCTGGCCACGTTCGAAAACGCGACGACTCTTCGGGATGGGATGAAGGTACAGGTACACTAGAAAACGCAACACTTTTTATTCAATTTTTAATAATAAAATGTATTAAATAATGTATCGTTGGCAATACTTATATATATATAATATATATATATATATGAAACTACATTTTTGTGGTATATGAGACTTGTGCGCCTGCCGACAAAGGAGAAAAACCAGCGAAAATCGACTACTCACTGCCGAGGATCTCGCAGGCGCAGGCTACTTACTGCATTTTGACTGAAGGCACATTCGCATAAATAAACATTTCGAGCAATCGTTGTATAAGGCACTCTCTAACTGCTGCATTTAGACATTTGACTCGATTTCCAAGTGAACGCTGTTTTTCTCCTTTATAGCGCAAGTTTATTCTCTAATAATGAAAACCTACTATGTTCTTTTATCACTTTTCTGGTCCCATTGTAAAGTAGATAGAAGACGTTCGGTCATGTGTCTCAAAATATATGTTTTTTACAAAAATTTTTCTGGTCAAAGCCATTTTCTTATAAAACTAAAAAAGCTTTCTAAGCGATAACTAAAAAAAATCGTCTTTTTTGCTACGTAATCGAAACGAATTTCGTGTACACAGAAACGTCAACGTATACATAAATAAATGAAAGAGCGTGTTTTTGAATCTGCAAGAAATTTTTTCGAACAAGACACATACGAACGGCTTCATCTTATAAAAAATTCGCTCCCATGAGCGTATGATTATACATACGTGGTACGCAGTTTCGGGATTACATGATTTTTATCAAAGGAAGCACGCGATTTACACATATATCAATAACAACAATAAGTTTCGATCCTTCGCTCTATCCGCTCTCTATCACAAGGAAATATTAAGTATGCTTTTTATAATTATTTCGTATATGCACTTGTGCGTATGTCGACCAATTTACTGAATTAATAAATATAATAAACACAAGTTTCACGTGTATGCTGTACGAGAACCTAAATTTTCAAACGGGGTAGTTCTACGATTGAGCTAGGGCTGAATCACAGCTGAAACGAAAAAAAAAAATTATTTTTCTCTTGTGTGCCTGTGTGTGTGTGTGCGTGTGTGTGTATGTGTGAATGTGTGTTTCTGTTAGTGATAGTCAGTGCTTACATGTGTGTGAAAGGGAAAGGCAATAACTACGCCAATACAAAGGGACTCAGGAGGATATGCAGTAATGCAGTGTACATGTATATACGTGAACATAAAAAAACGTGAGGAACTTTGGCGGAAAATTCAAAAAAATAATATAAAAAAGAAAAGTATCAACTCGAAGAACACGAGGGTTCGTTTGAGAGCCAAGAGATCGACCAGCACGTTGGCGTACATTGTATTTGTAAATAACTGAAGAACGCAGTATAAAATATTATATAAATATATAAATACGCATGAAAAAAATAAATATATTAAATAATAAAAAAGACGCACACGTTAAAGTAAGTTTTCCATTTATATCTTATTTGCGTGCTTATATACTCATGATTTCTGTCGTGCCTTGTTCGGTATTGCATAAAAATGAAGTTTAAATCACTGAGAGAATTAATTTTTTATCTTGAAATACTTATTCACAATTAGATTTCTATTAGTGTAAAAAGACTAAATCATCAAATCAGTCTTACCGGTCTTAAGAAACATTTGATTGTCTTGTTTTTTTAAAAAAAAGTCATCCGGTAAGAAAATTTGAGTAAAGCCAATAAAAGTATTTTAATTTCTCAAGATCATTTTGTTTTTTTCAATTAATTCATTATTGAATTTATTGCGCCTGAACCGGCCTTTAAACTAACGAATACTAAAAGATAAATAAAAAAAGGAAGGCATCGAGTAGCCGAGAGAGACGATGAGTTTAGTAAAAACAAAAAATGAATTTTGTAAAGTGAAATTATTAGTAAATGGCAGTGATGCAGTGATGAAAAGCACTTTGAAAGAATATCGGCGATAGTAATAGCAGACGTACCACAATGTAAGAACCATAAGTGAGTAATTAAATTAATAAAATGCATAGACTGGTATGTGATGATCGACACGTTTTGAATAAATAATGATTGAATAAGAGCATGCAGGTAAGATAGTAAGGCGTTTTACTTTTATCTTTTTTCATCTCTCTTGGCGATTTTGTGCGACGAAAATTACTCGAGTTTTCGCAAGACCCAACAAGGCCACTTGTTGCACGCTAAAAGTCGCACTGTCCGCGCAGATAGGTTAATAATTAGTATAGAATCAATAATAT